>JAKCPI010001716.1:0-77905 GCA_023213315.1 Euborellia annulipes | reverse complement strand
ATATAGACTATTAAAATAATTAAAGATTAATAATTATCTTTTTTTTTTTCAAAATCGTGGGGGAGGAGGACAGAGACCACTCTTCCTGCTCCTCTCACACATGACGTCTCTGTCAAAATTTCCAGGAGTTCCTCCACATGAACGTTGTTTAATTATATCGAGTGAATTTTTCAAATTTGACACTAACAGTATCTAGTTATAAAATCTTAAAAATAATCACCAAAAATTATCTCTATATATCCTAGGAGTGAGCTCTTATTGTAACAGATCAAAATTCCCCAAAATAAAAGGATTTTAGGCTAAAAATAATAAGGCAAGTTTAAAGCCTAAAAGATAGGCAACCATTAAATCCTTTCTTCTTTGAATATATTCTTTTAGTTATTTTGTGGAAACAAGAAAAGAAAAGGATATGACGCAAAATAAAAGTATTATACTTACAGTATAATTAAGGCATATTGTGAGAAGTATTGTAACAAAGAGCATGCCGACATATCCAACAAGTAACAAAGTTTTTCGTCCGGCTTTTTCTACTAATAAAAGTGAAACGATCGTCATTAATACGTTGACTGTGCCCATGCCCAAAGTAGCCAATTGTGAGGTGTGAACCGACAGGTGTGCAGAGTTAAATACTCTGGTCGAGAAGAACATAACCTGGAGAAAATATAATAAAATGAGTATGATCATTGTCCAAATGAAGAATATTAATTTACATCGTCTTTGATTTCTTGAGATAATAGAAAAAAAAAAATTACCGCATTAATTCCAGATAATTGCTGTGAGATCATAACTGTGATTGCAATCATCAAAGGAATACGAAGTGTTGGATTGGTCATCATCTCCCGAAGACTAATTCGAGGTTGAAGTTTACTCGCTTCGTACTCATGCCTCATTGAATCCATTTCATCGTGGACCTCGAGGGTGCCTCGTAGCCAAGTCAAAGCTAATAGTATAAAAAAAGATAATAAATATTAGCCTCACCTTTCCATACATGCACATAAAAAAATTATTTAAAATTTTATTAGGAATATTTTTGTTTTTCACAATTGAAATAGAAAGTGTTTAGTTTATCCCTGTGATTAAAATTCTCTGTCTTCAGTCATTTGTGTCAGATCCAAGGGCGGATAGAAGGGGGGGGGGGGGGCAAAGGGGGGTAATTACCCCCCCCCCCCCGAGAAACACCTCTGGATCCGCCCTTGGTCAGATCTGACACGTAATGGTTACTCTGAAGTTCAATTAGGTAGAAAGAATGAGCAAGCAGCTAGTTATATTTCATTTTAGACATAAACCAAGGCCGACATTTCGGGACCATCTTCAGGGCTACAAATGATAAAAAAGAACATTTAACAGATAGATACAATCAATTACATAAAATTTTTTTCTTTTTCTTTTGTATTTATAATTACCCAGGTTAATGTCTGAAAAAATATATAATAATCCTCGCCAAGTTATATTTGGCATACACAATTGTACATTGAATTAAGTCCCCACCTGATAGCTTTAGCCTTAAGTATATGGTATAGTATATGCTGTATAGTGAAATAATTTTAATGACCGAAAAGGGAAAACGAAAAATCATAAAATTATTTCACCATTCACCATATATTATACCATATACTTAAGGCTAAAGCTATCAGGTGAGGACTTTATTTGGCTCTCACTGTACTTAGGTCAATAATGATAATACCTCAAATAATATTATTATCATACCATGGACAAAGAGCGAATGACTTGAGCTACGTACAATTGTGTATGCCCAATATAACTTGGCGAGGATTATTATATATTTTTTCAGACATTAACCTGGGTAATTATAAATATAACAAAAGAAAGAGAAAAAAAATTTATGTAATTGATTGTATCTATCTGTTAAATGTTCTTTTTTATCATTTGTAGCCCTGAAGATGGTCCCATATGTGACCGAAACGTCGGCCCTGGTTTATGAATAAATTGAAATATAACTAGCTGCTTGCTCATTCTTTCTACCTAATTGAATAACAACAGCTATATACCTCCTTCAAAAGAAGTTACTCTGAAGGGTAACTTTCATGAGAATAATACTGAGGTGGGATACCTTCCTCAAATAGAGTTGGATAATTTTTTGCCATGATATGGATTTGAACTCGAGTTATCTTAATAAAGGCCTAAAAGCTTAACTGCTTTATCCCCTCGGCTAATAGCTTAATTAAATTAGAATATCTGAATTGGGACAAAGGCTAATAGGGAATAGCGATAATTTTTCAAAACTAAATCTTGAAAAAATAAATTTCAATCCCCTTCACATTTGTTCTATGATTGAAAAAGAAAATTACCTCGTTGAGCAGACAATTCATCCCCTTGAGTGATGAGTAAGTGATTAGGTGATTCGGGGCAAAGTGGTAGTGTAGCCAGTTGAAAGAACGCAGGTATTGCTGTTGCAGCTAATAACCAGGGCCATCCATTTTGAGTTCCCAGTAGGACATCTAGGCCGAATATTTGTGATAGTAAAATAGAAATAGTGATCACTAGCTGGTATACCGTGCCCACCTGTAACATCAATATATTCATAAAAATAAAATCAACTTTTATAAGTTAACTTATCTACTATATGGCTCATAAAAATAATTAAATTAAACCAATATTAAGAGTCGTCCACATATTACGTAACGCGTTAGGGGGGGGGGTCTGGAAAATCCGGGGGACTCGGGGACTCGGCAGTTTCTCCAACAATGAATTTATAAAACTTTTTGAAAAAAAAAAAAAAAGTTCGAATGATTTTCATAACATGGAAAAATGGAGTCATTATTTGAGTCACGAGGGAAAATTTACTAAAAAAATCTGGTGTGACTGTCGCACAGCACACAACTTTCTCTTACCTTCGGTAATCGAAAGTTGTGTTCTGTGCTTGTCACACCAGATTTTTCGTGTCGACATATATTTAGTTTCCGCCGATATATTAAAATTCAAGATGTAAAATTTATAAGTATGGGAAAATATTTAAATTCGGTTACCATGGCAACCATTTATTTCTCCTATCTTTTCTATGAAGCACAAGAGTAAAGTGTGCTTCAAACAATTTTGAGGGCAAAACGAAAATATACATTTGAAAGAGCATCTAAAAAATAATTGATTTTTGAATTTTAATCAAAATCGTTAGAGCGAATTTTGAGAAAATTGAAAAAAACTGAAAAAGTACATCAGTAAAGTACTAGTACCCTTTGGCCGATTTTGATTAAAAGCTTATTTTTCCGGTCCCGGGGGCTGCCTAACTTAAATATAAAATTTCAACTTCCTAGCTCAATTCCTTCATGCTTAAAATTGAACACACACTCACAGACACACAGACAGACAGACCATGTCGCGAAAATCACTTTTTTGGATTCAGGGGACCTCAAAACGTAAAGATCCATCAAAATCTCGACATCGAATTTTTGACATGAAACCAATACTTTCTCTCTATATATATATTACATATATACATAGGTAAGAGAAAGTAAAAAAGGATGAATTTTGTATAAGAAATTCTGAGGTATGTCTTTGTGGCTGGAAGTATTATTGAAGAGTCAAAAAAAAATCCAAGACATAGGCAGCCAAAATTATTTCTTTTATTATTGCCGTTCCAGGCTGACGTTTCGGCCACTGGTCTAGGCCATCTTCAGAGCTAAAATATTTTCGTACATTTTATTATAACATGTTATTGTGGCAGATTTTATAGAAAGTGCCACAATAACATGTTATAATAAAATGTACGAAAATATTTTAGCTCTGAAGATGGCCTAGACCAGTGGCCGAAACGTCAGCCTGGAACGGCAATAATAAAAGAAATAATTGGGTATAGGAGACTTTGCAGCCAAGGAAATTAAATTGAGGAAGGTCGTGACTTGCGACCGAAACGTCGACGATTAATAATTAAATAAGTTTTTTATTTAATTTCCTTGGCTGCAAAGTCTCCTATACCCAATTCAAAGTCTACAGCCACTTCTCATCACTAGTAAAAGAAATAATTTTGGCTGCCTATGTCTTGGATTTTTTTTGACTCCTCAATAAGAAATTTTATTAGGGGGGGGGAGGGGGGCAATATTTGTAGGGGGTTTGTTTGTATGTGACTAACTGTGACATGGGGGGCTAGAAAATCGTCAAAAAAAGCGTTGCGTAATATGTGGACCACCCCTTATCTAATTTCAAATCTTATTTAAAAACGAAGTTTAAATATTAGTCTCATGACATTAAACATTATTTAATCAGAATGTATTAAAGCACAAAGAAATATTTAAATTTTGAGAATGCCTGAACTTTTCAAACTTTTTTTAGAGCTCAGTGGTAAAGTTTCTGCCTCTTGTGTTAGGGATCAAGGCCTCATGCGATAAAAATTTATTTCATTTTAATTGGCTACAAGTAGACTATTCTAATTTCTAATATTAAATAGAACCTTAAATGTAATATTACATACCGCTCCTCTTAAAGATTTCGGTGAAATTTCTGTGAGATACATTGGCACTAATCCAGCATTCAAACCGGAATTAATACCGATTATAAATCTCCCAAGAATGATCATCTCGTAGGAATTGCATGTCTTGGCTAATCCTGTTTAATTTAAATAAAATTAATGAATTTATTTAAATTCCATCTTTTTTTTTTTGTTTTTTTTTTTTGTTTTTAAATCTCATTCATCAAACATATCATAATGGATAAGGCTTAATAAAAATAGTAAATAAATAGATACGCTCGATCCACAGTACAGGTTACTAGTTCTAATGAAAAAAAATCTGGTGTGACTGGCGCACAGCACACAACTTTCTCTTACCCTTCGGTAAGAGAAAGTTGCGCACTGTGCTGGTCACACCAGATTTTTTGTGTCGAGATATATTTAGTTTCCGATAGCATCTTAGTTTCAAACTTGCATTTTAAATGTTGACTGCTTCAAATAAACTATGGTTATTTTTAAAAATTTTAATCTCATATTTGGACATTTTATACACAATATAGAATCGTAAATAAATACAAAATTTCATAAGAATTGGAAAAAAAAATTTTAAATGCCTAAAAAGTTCTAAAGGGGACCCCTTTTGAATCGAAATTAACATACAAATCCCAATAGGAAATTAACATTGTTCCTATGCGAAGATAAGGTGGAAAGGGAATTTAAAAAGAGTAGAGAGAGACGATAATGTTTGCAAGTGAGAGAGAGACATATATGTTTTCTTTGAAACAATTAAAGACACAAATAAATTTAAAAAAATCTGGTGTGACTGGCGCACAGCACACAACTTTCTCTTACCTTCGGTAATCGAAAGTTGTGTACTGTGCTTGTCACACCAGATTTTTTGTGTCGACGTGTATTTAGTTTCCGACAGTATGGTACATTCGATTTTCAAGATGTAAAATTTATAAGTATGGGAAAATGTTTATATTTTGTTACCATGGCAACCATTTCTCCTATCTTTTCTATGAAGAACAAGAGTAAAGTGGTCTTCAGAAGATTTCAATCACAAAATGAGAATATACATTTTAAAGAGCAACTAAAAAATAGTTGATATATGAATTTTAAAAAAATCGTTGGAGCAAATTTTGAGAAAATCAAAAAAAACTGAAAAAGTGCATCAGTAAAGTACTAGTACTCTTTGGTCGATTTTGTTCAAAAGCTTCGTGTCACGTCCCATGGGGGTGCCTAACTTAAATATAAAATTTCAGCCTCCTAGGTCTTTTCGTTCTTGAGATATTTTGTTCACAGACACACACACACACACACAGACAGACAGACAGACCATGTCGCGAAAACCACTTTTTTGGATTCAGGGGACCTCAAAACGTGAAGATCCATCAAAATCTCGACATCGAATTTTTGACATGAATCCAATACTTTCTCTCTATATATATATTACATATATACATAGGTAAGAGAAAGTAAAAATGCACATATCGTCTTTTGAGAATCATAGAGGAGAAAGTCCTAAAATTCAATTTTTGAGTTAAGCCTACGAAATGTTGTTTTTTTTATTTATAAAAAAAACACTCTGACTTTTTTCTCATTCACACTTACACTCAGACACACATTCACACAGTCTTTTCGGCATCTCAGGCCATATAAGACTTTTACGATATCCGTTATTGATAAATATACATATTTGGGGTCCAGGCATTCTTATTTAAGCCATTTGGTATACGAGGTTAGCACGCTAACCCCTAAACCAAGCCCTTACGGTCGAAACGATGTTAAAAGGTCTTCTCTTTTGAGGGCCAAAGTGGCGAAAATATATTTCCATTCTTTGCTATTCATTCTGGCTTCAGGCGTCAGACCATGCGACGGGCCGGCCTGTTCTATTCTTCCCGGTCGTAAAAACACATGAATGCCGCCGACTCCGCACTGAGGGAATAAAGGCGAGGACAAAAGAAGCTATTGATTCTGGCCTATTCATTTGTTACCCGGCTATTTAAATGTATATATTTATAAAACTTTTAAACGCCTTTTGTTGAATTGTTGAATTTCGGACTTTCGCCACTATAATTCTCAGCAGGCGATTTAAAAACTTGCTATTAATGTGCACGTTCTTTTGGCGCCAGCCTATCTAATTAAGTAAACACTACTTAAGTAGCTCTTATCTCTTGAAATATGAAAAATGAATGGATCCTTCTATTTAAAATTGAAAGAATAAATATTTACCTTGACAAAGAGCAGCCACAAATACAAGTATATTATTATAAAGAAGTCCTTTTTTCTTCCCAGGCGATCTGCAATAATGAAAGTGAGAGCTCCACCGATCATTCCACCCACGCAGAATATGGAAACTGCAATGGACCAGATCATCAACACCTGCGATTCAGGAACTTGTTCTATGGTGGCATTGGCACGTTTAGCCAAAACCGTCCGCAACCAATCTTCAATAAGCTGTAAGTAAAATAAATCAATCATTATAAGAAAAAACTTTTTAATATTATTTATTTATTTAATGTAATACAATAATATGAACTTAATTTTTATAAGAAAGTTTCTTGATTGTTGAGATTACTTTTTGGGGATAGCAGGTGTAAGGCTTATTTTCAAAGAAAACATTTTTGCTGTTTTTTTCTTTTTTATTAGAATACTTCTTTTTTCTTTTAAACATTCACACTCTTTTCTCATTCATACTCACATTCACACAGTCTTTTCGGCAACTTAGGCCATTTAAGACTTTGACGATACCGTTATATTAATAATATATATATTGGGGGTCCAGGCAATTAGAATACTTAATTCTGGCCTTAAATTTTTATATTAGATCTTCGCGAATATATTGCATTGGACATAATTGCTTAATTAGGCCAAATATTTTAAGAAAGTTAATTTTTATTTACCCTTTCTGGAGCATTAATAACTCCTGTATTGTAACCATGTTGAAAAGATGAACTTAGCGCCGCTGCTGCAATTGCGAACGCGAGTTTCGCGTTCAGGCCCTGAAATAAAAAAAAATCACTCATTATTACACAATAAATATTAAATAGAAAGAATATGCAGGGAGGGGGTTGGGGAGAGGGCCTTATTAATATACGTATATCCCCGGGGCCCGATAAGACTCTCGGCGGCTCTTTCTGCCACTTAGCGACGCGTCGTTTTACGTAATGACGTAAAATACTCGTTTTTAGATAATTTTATTTGTTTGTATAAGATACAACGTTTCGGCTACTAATTCTATGGCCTTCTTCAGGCAAAAATTCAAATACAATGGTTGATCTAGCGATCTATGTTGAATTTTATTTACAAAACAACAGTTTATCTGAAAACAAGTACACAACAAGCTAGTAGGCTTTAATTTATCTTATTTTCTCTCCATATATTATTAAACTATTATTATTATTAGGGATAATATATAAAAGGAAAAATGAAGAGGTTGGTGTTTTATATTTTAGATAGATAGCGACTATTATATGCGTTTTATACATGAACTATACTCTAATCTTGGTCCTATTATTTCCTAAGTGAAACTGATAACTCTCTTCCTGTGTGATAATAGAAAATATTAATTCACGATGAAAGAATCGGATCTTTAAAAAATATTTAGACCTATTTCATGTTATTATTACCGTAAACAAATCAAATTTCAGTAAAATGAGACTATTTTGTCCGAAGTAGAGTCAGTTTCAATATTAACCGCCACCCCTAGAAAATAGAACCGTGAAGTTAGACAACCAGAGCGCTTAGCTGCCGTAATTGTTGTCTCAAAAAATAGTATTTCCACTGCAAAATATTTATTTATTGCACTTTGGTTGTCTAACTTCAAGGCTCTATTCTCTAGGGGTGGCGGTTAATATTGAAACTGACTCTACTTCGGACAAAATAGTCTCATTTTACTGAAATTTGCTTAATAAAATTTTCTAAAGATAATCCTCGGCCCTTTTTACTTTCTCTTATTTAGGTAATGACACTAATAGATTTTAAATTTAATTTGGTTTTGATTTTTATTTGTCAATGGCCCCTAATCACTCCAAATTTAGAATGCCTTCGGTCAAATGGGTTTCTTTGATAATTTTATTTCGATCCATGGTGATCGATCGAGCTTATGCTTCATTTTATCATATTTTGTTTTTATATCTATCTTTTTTGCAATTTTTAAAAGAGATTATAAATTTTAAATCGTTTCCTGAATCGTCTATTTATTTGGATTTTGAGTAGCTAATCTAGGATTGAAAAGTTTTTTTCAATTAAATGTTTCTCGTACACCAATTTGGAGTATGATGTTTGATCGTATAAGAATTGATTCTCTTCATATAGAGTGGGTTTATTTATTGACGAATTTTCTCCCGTACTGTCCTCTAAAACAAGGAGACAATTTTGTTATTAATTAACATACAACTTTCTCTTACTGAAGTTGTGTGCTGTGCGACAAGTCACACCATGTTTAAATGTTATTAATTACTATATCTCTTTGTCAATTATCGGTAAAAGTAAAGGGGTTGAAGAATAATAACCAGTAAATTTATAGCTCCACCTGACGTCCTTTTATTTGGCAGATATTTCGATGCGTAGAACACACATCATCTTCAGTGCCGCGAGGATATAGTAGGTGGGCTTAGTCTATTAATATCATCCTCGCGGCACTGAAGATGATGTGTGTCTTACGCATCGAAATATCTGCCAAATAAAAGGACGTCAGGTGGAGCTATAAATTTGCTGGTTATTATTCTCCAACCCCTTTACTCTACTCATCCCAGCCTACTATTCAATCTATCGGTAAAAGTCTTCTTCAAATGTTGTTCTTTAAGGACGCATGTCAAAATTGATTTTTTCAAAAATAAAACTTCATTCTAGTATTTAAATTTGTTAAAGAATAAATTTTTAAGGTTTCTATTAGAAATTTAAAGCCCTAGGACTTAAAGTTCATTTACGGACTAATTAGATGATTGCATTTATCCTGTTACTTAATGGATTAATTAAGTTGCTTTTAAAATTAACCTCAGGCAAAAGAAGTTTTTTTATTAAGTCTTAAAAAAAAGCTTCTTTATTTCTTCTATCTCATGTTTGCAAAATATTTGATTTAATAAAAACGAAATCATTTATTTTGAAATTATATGAAATAAATTTCTCTGTCATATCCTCTACTTTAAAAAAATTCTGAAGAAATATAGAAAAGGGGACACAAAAAAAGAATTAAGCTTGAAAACAAATTATCGTTAAAGACACCATCGTTAAAAATCTCCCAGATTAAAATAATAGTCTTACTAAAAATTTATTCATTTAAAATCTTTTGACGAAAAACTGTGGCTCTAGGCTTAATGGTGATGGAGTCAAAATAAAAACAAGACTTTTTATTTCAATTAAAAAATTAGGTGTTGGCTGTGTCTTCTACACAGCCGGTGGCTTTTTAACGTGACAACGTCTTTTGCTTGACTTCAAAAAAATTTTTTTTTCTCTTACCTATATTGAAATATAAAGAGAGAAAGTATTGTTTTTATTTTTTTTTTTTACTAGTAGTTTGTTTTCATAAATAAACATGTTCAAACATTTTCATTGAAACAATATATAACAGGTGTGGCTTTTTTTATCCATTAAGGGCGACTTATGCTTAAAAAATGAGGTTTTTCGAGAAAAAAACTAATTTTAGCGTTAATTACTCGGGATTTTTTTATTTATTCTCTTAGAGGTTATCTTTCTGCACCAAATGACATCTCATTTAGTCAGATCTGATTAGCCGTTCGGAATCTACAGGGGTTTAAATTTTCGAAAAACGAAATCCCGCCGAGTGCTCTCATGCGGTAAAGTGACTTCATATCAAAAAAAAGAAAAAACTACCCCTGGGTATTGAACCACTCTTTCTAAAACTATATTTAGATTTTATGTAGCTTTTATGGTCAAGTCGCTAGGCGTTGCACAAGTAGGGCTATTTTTCGATATTTTTTTGCCTAAAAAATGAGGTTTTTCGAGAAAAAACTAATTTTGGAGTTAATTACTCGGGATTTTTTTATTTATTCTCTTAGGGCCGGTTGCTTCATCCTGGGTGAGCTTGTTAGCCCCGACTTTTTTTGTAGTGCAGAAACCCACTTCAGTTTTATTTTTATAGTAAAATATACGATATTTCATCATTTTATTGCTAAAAGAAGTATTCTAGAAGTACATATATTTGTTATTTTACCTTATATTCTACTTATTTTATCAATAAAATGATGAAATGTTGTATATTTTATAAAATATGTTATAGGCTAGGGCCCGCTTGCATCAGATCTCGTCGCCATATTTAGCCCTGAGTTAACCTCACTTTTGAGTAATTTCATATAGATATATGGGGAATTGGAGCCAAGGTCCGGGCTAAAGTTAGCCCAGGCCCAAAGGTGGGGCTAAGATTTAGCCCTGGGTTGACACGTACGAACATGTATTATGAACTCAAGCATCCTAACTTCACCAATATAAATGTAAAAAATAATATAAATGCAATATGGAATCTACCGTTTTTTTGTTATTATTCATTTTATGTCAATCAGGATTATACTCGTATATCCAGGATATATTGCAAGTTGTTGAATATTCTCCTAACTTCATCTAAGGCATTGCACATGTCTTGTTAATAAAACTATTTGTTTTCAAATTGAATGCAAATTGATATAATATTGATATTAAATATTTATATAAATATTTTCAGTTGATATTACTTCTTGTTAGGTGAAAATAAAAGGTATATTTCTTTTTGAAATTATCTTTATTTGAGCCACACAGCTGGCAATTTGTCAAAATAGTTGTGAAGATTGGAACAATTGACTAATTGTTATGTGAAAACTAATAAATCTTGTTTATTTTTTTGAAAATTTTCAAATTTTAGCAAAAAAAAATTAAATTCTTATATTTAAATGTATATTAATAATATTTATTTAAATTATGGGTGATAATATCAATTTTTATTTTTAATAATTTTTATAAGATGCCTTAATGGAGTTGCAAACTTCACAAACAGAACATGATTTGTTCCCCCGGAAGAGGGTTTCTGCATTACAAAAAAAAGCCATTTAGCCCGGGGCTAACAAACTCACCCAGGATGAAGCAACCGGCCCTTAGAGGTTATCTTTCTGCACCAAATGACATCTCATTTAGTCTGATCTGATTAGCCGTTCGGAATCTACAGGGGTTTAAAATTTCGAAAAACGAAATCCCGCCGAGTGCTCTCATGCGGTAAAATGACGTCATATCGAAAAAAATGAAAAAATCACCCCTGGGCATTGGACCACTCTTTCTAAAACTATATTTAGATTTAATGTAGCTTTTATGGTCAAGTCGCTAGGCGTTACATAAATAGGGCTATTTTTCGATATTTTTTTGCCTAAAAAATGAGGTTTTTCGAGAAAAAAACTAATTTTGGAGTTAATTACTCGGGATTTTTTTATTTATTCTCTTAGAGGTTTTCTTTCTGCACCAAATGACATCCCATTTAGTCTGATCTGATTAGCCGTTCGGAATCTACAGGGGTTTAAACTTTCAAATTAGAATTTACCGCAGCACGGTAAAATAAAATGGTAGGAAAAAAATAAATGGTGAAATCTTTAGCTGGAAACTCATTCTTTCTAACCGTATATTTCCCATAATTATATCTCTTAAGACAGAGGAGTTATTCAAGCCGATAAACTTTTTCGTGCATGCCCCTCTAACCTGCCTCTAACACATGATTTGTAAGACGTTGTCACGTCAAAAAAATATGGGGATTGACTTCCCCGAGACTTTCTCGTATATTCTTTTGGAATTACGTCTGGGTGTGTGTGAACACGATTGCTTAAAAACCAAAGCAGCTAGATCGATAAAATTTGGTATATGCTCCTTACACTAAAATTGTAGATTTCTATCAACTTTTGGAGTAAATACGTCACTTGGAAGTAGTACTTTACTTAAAAAGTTTTTTCAAAAATTTCGAAATTTTCAATTTTTTTTTGTTATATTATGATAAAATACTCTATTTTAAAAAGCTTTTATTCTTTGACATTTTTACGAAAACTGAATAGTTTTTGAAATAATCACAGAAGAAATAGAAAATATTCGTTAATTTTGATAAAAAATCAAAACAAAATCATACAGGTGTCATTAAAAAAAGGGCAAATATAAACAAATTCATTTGTTTCACAAATTCATTTGTTTATATTTACCCTTTTTTTAATGACACCTGTATGATTTTGTTTTGATTTTTTATCAAAATTAACGAATATTTTCTATTTCTTCTGTGATTATTTCAAAAAACTATTCAGTTTTCGTAAAAATGTCAAAAAATAAAAGCTTTTTAAAATAGAGTATTTTATCATAATATAACAAAAAAAATTGAAAATTTCGAAATTTTTGAAAAAACTTTTTAAGTAAAGTACTACTTCCAAGTGACGTATTTACTCCAAAAGTTGATAGAAATCTACAATTTTAGTGTAAGGAGCATATACCAAGTTTCATCGATCTAGCTGCTTTGGTTTTTAAGCAATCGTGTTTACACACACACACACACACACACACACACACACACGACATAATGCCAAAAATGGTTTTTTTGGACTCAGGGAGGTCTAAAACGTGGAGAAACATCAAAATCTCGAAGTCGAATTTTTTTACGATTACATAACTTTCTCTATACGAGAAAGTAAAAATGTTTCTTTTTATTGATTAAAATTGAGAAAGAAAATTAAAACAGAGTGATATAAAAAAAAAAAATAAGAGAGAGAGAAAGGTGGATAGTGAATTTGTTCAAACAAAAGCAAAAAAAGGATAATGAACGACTAGCCAAAGCGCAAGTTCAAGGTCCACGTGCTGGAACTTGACTGTCTGCTTGCCTCATTGCCTGTTTATCCACCACTCGAAACAAAATTAATCTTTAAAACATAACGAACTACGTAATTAAAATTTATAATTTTTAATAAAAGAATAATTGTATTAACTTACATCGTGATAAAAATTATTATAATTCACTAATAGGCCTGCATGTATTTACATTATACAATTGTTTTCAACAATAAAAAAATCAAAAAATATAAAAATAATTATTGAATTAAAAAAAATCTGGTGTGACTGGCGCACAGCACACAACTTTCTCTTACCTTCGGTAATCGAAAGTTGTGTACTGTGCTTGTCACACCAGATTTTTTGTGTCGACATATATTTAGTTCCCGGCAGTAGGGAATATTTGAATTCAGATGTAAAATTTATAAGTATGGGAAAATATTTATATTTTGTAACCATGACAACCATTTCTCCTATCTTTCCTATGAAGCACAAGAGTAAAGTGTGCTTCAAACAACTTTGAGGGCAAAACGAGAATATACATTTGAAAGTGCATCTAAAAAATAATTGATTTTTGAATTTTAATCAAAATCGTTAGAGCGAATTTTGAGAAAATCGAAAAAAAACTGAAAAAAGTTCATCAGTAAAGTACTAGTACTCTTTGGCCGATTTTGATTAAAAGCTTATTTTTCCGGTCCCGGGAGGTGTTTAACTTATATATAAAATTTCAGCCTCTTAGCTCAATTCCTTCATGCTTAAAATTGAACACACCCACACACACACACCCACCCACCCACCCACCCACAGACAGACCATGTCGCGAAAACCACTTTTTTTGGATTCAGGGGACCTCAAAACGTGAAGATCCATCAAAATCTCGACATCGAATTTTTGACATTAATCCAATACTTTCTCTCTCTATATATATTACATATATACATAGGTAAGAGAAAGTAAAAAAAAATTAATTTATACCAATTTTTATTAATTTTCATTTGAGATATTTAATTTTTATAATTGGTGGAGAAGAGCAAGAGTCACCACAATAGTTGCAATTAAGCGATGCCAAGCGTGGAGAAACCTCGGATGGGTGACCCCGAAGAATAAGCACCTTGATCGCCTCCGGTATATTAATATAAATAAATATATTAAATTTGGAATCATAGGTTCAGTCAAAAGAGACTAAGAAAAAGCCTCAATTTCAACTTGATATCTCAATTCGTTTAAGAAATATGTCATGTTAAAGTTGTCAAAAATGACAAAAAAATCAATCTATCCATTTAAATTGCTATAGAAATTTTGAAAAAATTCTAAAATAATCCTTGTTTTTAGGTTGTAAGATAATATAAGCCTCATCATGGGTTTAAATAGATAAAATTAATTTAAAACCCTTAGATTTTTGACATAATTGGGAAACATTATACTGGCCAACAATTGGCCGGGCTATTTTGAGTTATTCCCTAAGAATATGGGCAGCCCTTTTTCCAAAAATGCCATCAGATTTGTTCGAATAGCTCTGGTAGTTAAGATACAAAGAAATCTAAAATATTCAGCCTAATTGAAGTGATTTAGTGGTGGAAAACACGGCTAAAAGTTCAAAAAAAATCAAATTTTGCCAGTTTTTATAAAATTTTTAAAACGTATATGTTCGATATTCAGTAGTTCTTTAACTTTCTAAAAATCATTCATTCCTGCAAATCGGTTAATTATTAACGAAATGATAAACAAAATAGTTATCAAAGTAACAATTTAAATAGATAGGTTGATTTTTTGTCATTTTTGACAACTTTAAGATGCCATATTTTTTAAACGAGTTGAGATATCAAGTTGAAATTGAGGCTTGATCCAAATTTCATTGAAAACCTAGATGGTGAGGTCATGGGCGTAACTAGGGGGTGCCAAGGGGGCCTCCCCCAGAAGGCTCGTGCCACCCCCCCAGATAGCTCCCTGCCCCAAGAAAAATTGAGAAAATATGAGGCTTTCAAGGCATGTTAAAGTTGTCAAAAATGACAAAAAATCAACCTATCTATTTGAATTGTTATTTTGATAACTATTTTGTTTATAATTTCGTTAATAATCAACCGATTTGCAGGAATGAACGATTTCTGGAAAGTTAAAGAACTACAGAATATCGTACATATAAGTTTAAAACATTTTAGGAGGATGGTGGTCCCATGCCCCCCCCCCCCCAGCGAGGAATGCTGGTCCCAAGGACCACCCCAGCCAAATTCTCTAGTTACGCCCATGGGTGAGGTTCAATAGTCCCTAGATTTGACGTGGACTCCCCTGGTAGTTGGACATTCATCTCAACGTCCAGGGTAGAAGGTTAGCCCATTCCTAGGGGAATCTCGAACATATTATTATTACTTTCTCTTGCCTATTTATATGTTAATATACAGTATATAGAGATATTGGATTCATGTCAAAAATTCGATGTCGAGATTTTGAGATCTATTAATTACAAAAAAGTGGGTCTATGTGTGTGTGGGTGGGTCCATCTGTCTGACTGTGAACAAAATATCTCAAGAACGGATAGAGTTAGGAGGTTGAATTTTTATATTTAAGTAGGAGAGGACGGCAGCCAAGTAAAAATAAAAAACGTTATATCCTGTCGCCGACGTTTTGAGCGCTAGTCGAACTCATCTTCAGGGCAAGCAGAATTGTCAAAAATAAGTGCAGATGGTGTGGTACTGTATATTAATATCATGCATGATTTTTGATAATTCTGCTTGCCCTGAAGATGAGTGCGACGTCGGCGACAGGATACAACGTTTTTTATTTTTACTTGGGTGCTGTCCTCTCCTAATTGAATATCCCTCAGCCATCAAACTCAACAATTTATATTTAGAAATTTTTCAAAGTGCGCCAATTTTTTGTAAACCAAAGTAGTTTATTAATTAATATTCTAATCAAATAGAAGGTAATTGGACATATTCAAAAGTATCCTTTTACTTTCTGGCCGGTTAGTAGCCACATGTAAATATCGTAAAATAAATAAGTTGAAGCATTAGGTGAGCAAGCAAATGCGTCAAATTTCCCGTTCTGGTATTAATTAAGGAAAAAAAATCCTAATTTAGAAGACTACTTTGTTCAATTAGTGATGGTCGTAATAAATAAATAAAAAAGAGGTCACCGAGAGATTCTCCCGAGGCAATATCCAGGTGAAAGCAAACGAGAGAGAGAGAAGATAGGTAAATAAACAAAACGCATTTGACATTGCTCCTTTAAAGGAAACAAGGATCCATCCAAGGTATTAGCATCATAATTTCCTGACTCTTTTTTTTTATATTATTAATCAAAAGATACAATAAAATCTGGACTCAATGGGCCGGAGAGAATTAATTTATGTCTTTGTGAAAAAGAAAGGTTGAAATTAATAACAAGTAGGCTAGGCTATTTTATTTTTTTACGACATCTTTAAAGATGTTTCCTTAATGACAAAAATGTATCTTTTCTTGCTCTCAAAATTTAATAATGTGCCGTTTATGTGTTCGATATTCGATACTTTCGAAAAAGTACATCTGTCGGCTTGTGACTGAAATGGTAAAGCAAAGGGCTTTATGGAAATTAATTAATACTAGCCGTGCCGCCCGCCTGGAACTCCTTCAGCTGGCTCGGGCCCAGCTTTTCTTAATTATTTTATTTTTTAATTTATTTAAGGTTTTTTCGGCAACGGAGGCCATTTAGACCCCGTCTTGATTGGTAGTCAATCCAAATGAAATAAATTGTCGTTTGAGACGGGATGCAAGCCCGCGACCCTTGGTATAAAAGGCCAACACGCTAACCCCTATACCAAGGGCCGAGGGCTTTCTTAATTATTTTTTATTTTTAAACCCTTTTCGGCTACAGAGGCCATTTAGGAGTGTTTATTTATTAATATATTATTATCGATATCGATGGCAACTGGGGGACGTTCCACACGCTTATTGCTCGGGGTCACCAATCCAGAGTTTTCGCAGCGCTTAGCCCCCCGGCTTTCTTAATTATGAAAAAAAAATTATAACTATTCCAATCCAGGGCCTGCTTGAGTATTTGCTTATATTCATAGAATACATAAATATTTCTTTATACACCCGAGGAAGAAATCGTAACTTTAGGAATTAATAACTCCAAAAGTTATAGGAATTTGGGGACGAAAATAATTTTCCTGTAATCACTAGAAGGTCCTCTTTAAGCATTTAGAATTTTGCTTCAAAATTCCAATAGGAAGTTAGTCAAACAGACAGACGGACATACAGTTTATATTATATACATTTTATATAAATACCAGAAGATTCAGAGTCACTCTCGATAACTCGAAATCCAAGGGACTACAAGAAAAATTCGAAATATCGAGACTTTGAATTATCAAAAGAAAAAAAAATCTGGTGTGACTGGTCGCACTGCACTACTTTCTCTTACCTTTGGTAATTGAAAATTGTGTTCTGGGCTTGTCGAACCAGATTTTTTTCTGTCGATACCGGTGTATATTACTTTTTTTAAGTTTATGGTAATTTTGCTCAAGCAATTTCATTTTATAAGATTATATTGCATATACTAGCCACGCTGCTCGCCTTCGGTGGACTTCCACGCCTAATTCGCCTCAATTCATTTGGTTGTACTTGGGGTATTACAACTCAAATCAAATTCATTGAGGAGAGAAAAGGCGTAGATGGGTCCGAGCTGAGAGATTAAAGGGAAGTGGATTCGAAGGCTTCTTAATATATAATGACGTAATATAAAATTTTTTTCTTTCTCTAAACAGCTTTGTTATTTTATTCTTTCTTTCTCTTTTATTAAATATTTATATTTAATAATAGCATTTATCTTTGCTCCCTTGAGAATTCTTTTTTTCTTTTTTCGTCCACCAAATGGGAATTCTTCTTTACAAACGGAAGAGTGAAATTAATTGAAATTTCTCTAGACGTTTCTATTGGCAAATATCTTCTTCTTTTTTATCTTTACATACGGTCCATGTCTATGATAGTAAAGTGTACTTTATATTCATTTTTGTTGTTGTTGTTGTTGTTCAAAAAGGCATAGGAATCCGGATAAAAATATTAAAATTTACATATTTATAGACTCTTGATTTTGCTTTGAATTGATATAAAGCATAGAGGAAAATAAATTTAGAAGTTGAAAGAGAAATTGAGTCCATGTTTCTCAAATTAAAATTTCGCATTGGGAGATTTTGTCTCGTTGTTCCAATGGAATGGCATCAGAGGCATATTTAGGCCTAGTCTTTATTTATACGAGAGTCTTTATTTTATCCAGAGGTGTTTCTCGGGGGGGGGGGGGGGGGTAATCTGGTGTGACTGGGCGCACAGTATTTCGTTAATTTAAAGGCGCATTCTATACTTGTTTGCCAGAATATAAATACAAATCAAATTTTTAAGTGTTAATTTTTAAAATTTTACATTAAAAATAATTTTTTTTTAAGTATTTTTTTCAAATCCGGGGGGGGGGTAATTACCCCCTTTTAACCCCCCTGTATCCGCCCTTGGTAATTGATGATTGCTAGCCAATTCATTAAAATAACTTTTTCCACCTGTTCTCGAAACATCGATAGCTGAATAAATGTCGATGACAAAAAAAACAGAGCGAATTCTATGATCATTATTACATTCTCTTACTTCTATATATACAGCATATATATATAGAGAGAAAGTAGAAATAGTTGTTTCGAGCACCAATCACGGTCTTCCTCAGGACCTGTGCTCTCAATTACAAAGTTAAAAATATCAAAACCCAAATTCAATGATCAGCTTAAAAAACAAATCCTCTAAAAATAACATGTTAAAAGAAAAAGAAATTTACTTTACAAGTATTCTTGCATGTCATTTATTAAATATTGTATATAATTTATCGAGACGCTCTTACAATTTTTAACATTCTCACTGAACAAGTCAATGAATAGCACACCCATAAAGAAAATACATAATAAATGTATTGTGCCCTTTTAACAACTCCGGGACAAACACAATTTGTAAGTGTTATCTTATATTGTTAAAAAAATTTTCTATCTATTCTATATTAATGTGTTATATTATGTATTTCTTGTGTAGGAAAGACTGATGATGAGAAAATAAAGTTTTCTCGAAACGTCTCATTAATTGTAACAAAATCGGAGGCTTTAATTTTGGCTGCACCTGCTTCCTTCCTTGTGTATAATTTATTGTTTAAAATCAAACATGAACACACGTTACATTATTAATGTGAATGAATTATTGATTGTCTAAAAATGATACTCTTTTGTAATATTTAATTGACATTAACTGTCCCGACGAAGACCGAGAAACGTCGATAGAAGAATTGTTTTTTTTTTTTTTTTTTCTTTGTCTGGCTCCATCTTTAATATTTGCATATTCAATACTCAGAGCCAGAATATAAATTGTTACGTTTCTATTGATAAATTCGGATGTTATATTACGAGGAGTCCCACGTCAAAAGATAGGAAACTCATTGATTAGTCATTTGGGTTGCCTACCTTCTAGTATTTTGCCCAACTTTGCAAGCTGAAGAAAAAACATGTCCTTATTTCTCCGAGCCCTGGCCTAAATTGATGTTTTCTTTTCTGTCATTCCAGGACCATTTTAGGCACCTCAAAGCTTTAAAATTGTCAAATAAAAAGAAGGTTAAATTAATTAATTAATTTTTCATATTCCCATTAAATTCTCTTTGACTACTTTAGGGTCATTTACCTTGAACTTGAGCGAACGAAAGGCTAATTAAGTGAAGGATAGAAGAGACTTTCATTCATAAATTATTTATTTTAAAAAAAGCATTCAAAAATAAAAGCAGCAACAAATGACCGTCTGGACATGGAACTGAATTTGATTAAACTTGCAATTGTAAATGCTTTCGTTAATAAAATGTATATGATGTCGTCATAAGGAATTGGGAATCTCTTGTGAGCAAATGAAATTTCATTCATTTCTATTAAAAAAAAAAAAAAAATAGTTAAGATTTTAACGAGAATCGATCCGAGATTTGACCTTAACAGAGAAAAGGGCAACCAGCTAGAAAATGATTTCATACAAATTCATCAGTTGGGATTTAACCGTAAATTAGTTGATTAATCAAAAGTTATTCAATGGATCACACTTAAGATGGGAATAGACAAAAAAAGAAAAGAAATTGAGACGTGATCGTTAGTTGCGACCCTTGGACCTTTATTATTAACTCTGTTCACCAACCCAAGGAGTTAATGTAATTGTAAAAAAAAAATCGAAATTGGACTGCAGCTGCCAAAATGCGTTTAGAGGTCCCCTGAATCCATTTAAGTAGTTTTTGGAATGATGTCTGTGTGTGTGTCTGTAATTTTTTTCGTCAATGAAAACTCAAAAATTATTTATTCAATTGTTTTGAAATTTCGCAAACATACACTAAAGGTAAAGGCCAAAAGCCTGAAAAGCTTTTGGTAAACATCGGACCATTAGGAGAGGTGCTCTAGGGAGAACGAGTACTATTTGTTTTCTTTTATAACATAATTTTTTTTATATATTCAGAAACTTTCTTTGAGTAAAATTATTAATATATTTTTTAAAATACTTAGTACCGATGGATATCGGGAAACGTTTCACACGCTGATTGCTTGGGTTCACCAATCCGAGATTGAAATTCAAAAATCTATTACTTTTAAAATGCTCTTTAAAATGTATATTCTCATTGTGGCCGAAGTGCTTAAGGCGGAATAGGAGCGAAGGTGTTAGGCATGTTTTTCCGATAATATGGCGTTGTGTGTCATAAAAAGTATGCCCAAAAAATCAAGTAGGCCTAATTCAAAAATTTGCCAATAGATGTCAGAATGGTTGCTAATAATTAAATTCATTTGGTTGATTTTCATTGATCTTTTAACAATTAATACTTTATAAATGTTATTATATATTATGTATCTTTTATAAAAGCATAAAAATATATAAATATTGGCCAGATATAGGCTATTACTATATCGTCTGTTAGACTAGCCTGCCATCTATTGCAAGAATGCTGAACTAATTTGACATTTGATTTTTAAATTAATTATCTAAGCTTATTTTAAAAATTTCTTAATTAATATGTGATTAATAACAATAATTAATAAATAACAAATAAATTTTTAAATTTAATAAAAATTAAAGATTATTGGGACAGATTGTTTTTTTGTATTTGCTTGATAACAAAAAAATTAATTTCCTTAATTTTAAATATTTATTAATTCATATATCCGAAAAAATAAGGGTGTGTCCGAAAAATTCAATTAATGTCAAATATTATTGAAACAACCAACAGGCAAAAAAAAAAAAAATAAATAAAGATTCAGAATGTTCATCAGAAACTTTTAATAAAGTTTTAAATTCATTTATCCATGTTATTCTTTCTTGTACTTTATTTCTTATATCTCTATTAACTCATAAAATAAATGAAAAGTTTCTATGTACTTTAAGAAATTATATTTTTTTTTATTCTTTATTGATTCAAGCAAAATCAAACTTTTTACTTCAATATTAATTTAAACATTTTTAAATATATCTAAATATTTTTCGAGATCTATTATTTGAAAAAGATAATAGTATTCAAAATACCTCGATTCGGACTTTAACTGAGTCATAGATATATTTAACAAGACATGTGAGTGTTCTTTATTGATGAGGCCAAACATCCCATGGCCCCCGGGAATCGAACCCAGGATCTCCGCCTTTCCGGGGCATAGGCGTGCTATCCATTGCACCAGGCCACCGGACCCTCGACCTGCACCAATAAAACTCACTTCCCCTTATATGCAGTTAGTCGCGCAAGTTACTAACTCGTAACGAATAGGTGAAAAACTTTAAAGAAAAATTTTCCACCTATGCGCCGCTTGGTTAACCAGCAGAGGGACAGATATCTGGATCTGCTCTAACACACTACTGTAAGCAGCAAAGCCCAGAGGGCAGCGGGGTTAAGTTATAGCTAAATATTTTTCGAGATCTATTATTTGAAAAAGATAATAGTATTCAAAATACCTCGATTCGGACTTTAACTGAGTCATAGATATATTTAACAAGACATGTGAGTGTTCTTTATTGATGAGGCCAAACATCCCATGGCCCCCGGGAATCGAACCCAGGATCTCCGCCTTTCCGGGGCATAGGCGTGCTATCCAGGGGAAGTGAGTTTTATTGGTGCAGGTCGAGGGTCCGGTGGCCTGGTGCAATGGATAGCACGCCTATGCCCCGGAAAGGCGGAGATCCTGGGTTCGATTCCCGGGGGCCATGGGATGTTTGGCCTCATCAATAAAGAACACTCACATGTCTTGTTAAAAAAAAAAAAAAATTAAACATTTTTGTCTGATTTTCTTTTTACTTTCTCTTACCTATGTATATATGTAATATATATATAGAGAGAAAGTATTGGATTCATGTCAAAAATTCGATGTCGAGATTTTGATGGATCTTCACGTTTTAAGGTCCCCTGAATCCAAAAAAGTGGTTTTCGCGACATGGTCTGTCTGTGTGTGTGTGTGTGTGTGTGTGTGTGTGTCTGTGTGTGTGTCTGTGTGTGTGTCTGTGTTCAATTTTAAGCATGAAGGAATTGAGCTACGAGGTTGAAATTTTATATTTAAGTTAAACACTCCCCGGGACCGGAAAAATAAGCTTTTAATCAAAATCGGCCAAAAAGTACTAGTACTTTACTGATGCACTTTTTCAGTTTTTTTCGATTTTCTCAAAATTTGCTCCAACGATTTTTTTTAAAATTCAAAAAATCAATTAATTTTTAGATTCTCTTTAAAATGTATATTCTCATTTTGCAATTGAAATCTTCTGAAGACCACTTTACTCTTGTACTCCATAGAAAAGATAGGAGAAATGGTTGCCATGGTAACAAAATATAAATATTTTCCCATACTTATAAATTTTACATCTTGAATTCAATTGTACCCTACTGTCGGGAACTAAATATATGTCGACACAAAAAATCTGGTGTGACAAGCACAGAACACAACTTTCGATTACCGAAGGTAAGAGAAAGTTGTGTGCTGTGCGCCAGTCACACCAGATTTTTTCTTCTTGGACCCATCACCTTCAAGAAAAATCGATTTTTTATAGAATGTCTGACGCCGGGTGATTCGCTTCATTTTTTTATTACGATATACACTGAGGAGAAGTTAATAATACAAAATTTAAGTGGTTTGTAGATAAAATTTTTTATTACTGAATTCATTGATATGCCATTGCCTGTTAATATCTAAGCATTATCAAAATTTATTTCCCAGACATAAATTTCACATCTTGAAATTCGAATGTACCGTACTGTTGGAAACTAAATATATGTCGGCGCAAAAAAATCTGGTGTGATAAGCACAGAACACAACTTTCTCTTACCCTTCGGCAAAAGAAAGTTGTGCGCTGTGCGACCAGTCACACTAGATTTTTTTTAAGTTATAAGTGAGGAAGTGTATATAATTTATTTCTTAATGAGGGAAGTATGTAACCTAGTATGTCAGTCGATTTAAGAGGGATTCAGTCACCCTCACCTGACTAGAAACCCGCCAAAGTGGGGCTGAGCGGCTAGTATTTGTATAAAAATAACAAGACAAACAATTTTGGATAATTCATTTTTTTTTAATATATTGGCCCCGGATGCCCAACAATGGCAAAGTGGATAATTCATCTTTAAGTGTTTTGTTTTTGTTATAAAAATTCATTAATGTCTCTTAATGAATAAAAATTGTAAAAAAAAAAAAAGGGAAATTTATTCAAGGTGAATGGTGAGTGAAGAATCTCAACATTTTATTTAGGAAAAAAAATATATATTTATATAATTCTCTATAAATTCCATTAAATAAATTAAATATCTTTTTTTTAGTCAACTAACCTTAACCTGTTTTGCTTCAATTAGATATTAAAATTTCTCGAGATTATTTTTGCCTCCAGGGACATGTTTTTTCTTCTTCTTCTTCAATATTATTAGAGTTTTTTTTTTGCTCTAATACTGGTATAATATTTAGTTTTGAAAGAGCAAAGGAAATGTGAGAGCTGCTGCGCTATGAAAATGAAATCAAAGACCTCGGTCGGATAGCCAAAAATCGAATACAAATTTTTAAAAAATTTCAAAAAATAGCGTCCTTGTTCAAATATCGGGTTGGACAAAAAAATATGAACACCGGACAAATAGACAATATTGGGGGGGGGGGGGGGGCAAAAACCTCAAAATCTTAGAACCTTTTTCAGTTTTTGGCTTATATCTCTTAAACTAAGCATATCTTGTGCACCATAGTATAATAGAAAATCGTGGAGCATTAAATTTGTTAAAATTTCGTTGGTAAAACGAATGTGCAGACTCAATATTACCCGAGATACGGCCGATCAAAGTTTTTTTTTTTTTTTTTTTTAGAAACTTTAGACCTTTTTCAGTTTTTCGCTTTTATCTCGTAAACTAAACATATTTTGTATACCATAGTACGATACAAAACTGTAGAATATTAAATGTGCTAAAATTTAATTAATAAATCGAATTTGTAAACATAATATTAACCGAGGTACGGCCGAACTAATTTTCAATTTGTTTTACATTCGAGAAACTATTTCTAACTTCGATCAGGAAAATCTAGGTTTTTTTTTTTAATATAATATCACACTTTTTTCTCATTCACACTCACACTTTTCCCAACATTCATACAGTCTTTTCGGCAACTCAGGCCATATAAGACATTTACGATACCGTTATTAATTAATATACATAAATTGGGGGTCCAGGCATTCTTATTTAAGCTATTTGGTATCCAAATGGCTTAAATAAATTCATCGGACTGCCTTGGGGTCCGAGTATACGGGTTTAGCACGCTAACCCCTACACCAAGCCCTGAGGACGTATTTCGGTTAATATTGCAAATTACAAATTCGTTTTATCAACCAACTTTTAGCAAATTTAATGCTCTACAACTTTGTATTGTACTATGGGGTACAAAATATGCCTAGTTTACGAGATATAAAACAAAATAAAAAGTGAAAAATTTCTTAAAATTTTGAAGTTTTTGTCCCCCCCCACTTATTTTATAAAAAAAAACTTTAAATAAAAGAAGAAACGAAACTCCCCGATTATTTTTTGACCTTGACCAAGAATTCATGCATATTACAAGGGCAATTTCAATGAAAATAGACACCATCATACCAGGCAAGGTAAATTTTAGGATAGGTTTAATTATTTGTTTTAATAATTAAAATTTATTTTATTTCTTAGTATTGCAGATGGTGAAGCAAAATCAAACAACAAAATGGAGGGATTTCATTATCAGAATTTGACGACAAGACAAATGAGTGACACTTCAGTTTCGGTCACAATTCTGAACCATCATCAGGTCTGAAAAACAATTCTGTCACGTCTTTTGTTGAATTAAATAAAATATCATCAATTTAAACCGAAAATCACGAATTTTTGAGCTGTGCCACTATTTCATTCAAAAAGCGAGAGATTGTTTCTCGAATTCCTGAATCATTCAAGGACACGATTAATTATTAAAATGACCATGTATTTTACATCCAGTATAAATGAATGAATGGACTGAGTGTCAACTTTTGCTTTCTCAAGCCTTCAATGGCCAGCAGATCAGGAAAAGAGATGATTCAAATTTGTTGGGTGGCATTGATTCAAAATATTTCCAGGTATCATTTCAAAACGAGGCCATCATCATCGATGCTACTTAAATAGTCATGCTTCAACATTTTATTTTTTTATTTCCTCTTAATTATAGAAATTAAATGTAAACGGTAGTTTCCTTGAGGAGTCTATAAATTATTAGAGAACATTAATCACAATGAAGCGGATTAAGATATAGAATATTAATTACAAATTCACACACCAACCTAGATAATAAATTTACTCTGAAATATTATTAATCTATTGAATGATCTTATGTCTGTTTTCAAAATTTTCTGCAATATTCTGAGTCTCCTTATAGGTACAGTCAGCGCCATAAGTACTTAAGAGTGGAGCCTTCAGCCTAGGCAACCAAAATATTTTTTTGTCTTAAAAGTAGTTTTGCATTAAAAAACGATTATTTATTTGATAAAATAAAAAATCTGGTGTGACTGGCGCACAGCACACAACTTTCTCTTACCTTCGGTAATCGAAAGTTGTGCACTGTGCTTGTCACACCAGATTTTTTGTGTCGACATGTATTTAGTTCCCGGCAGTAGGGAATATTTGAATTCAGATGTAAAATTTATAAGTATGGGAAAATATTTATATTTTGTTACCATGGCAACCATTTCTCCTATCTTTCCTATGAAGCACAAGAGTAAAGTGTGCTTCAAACAATTTTGAGGGCAAAACGAGAATATACATTTGAAAGAGCATCTAATAAATAATTGATTTTTGAATTTTAATCAAAATCGTTAGAGCGAATTTTGAGAAAATCGAAAAAAACTGAAAAAGTACATCAGTAAAGTACTAGTACTCTTTGGCCGATTTTGATTAAAAGCTTATTTTTCCGGTCCCGGGGGGTGTTTAACTTAAATATAAAATTTCAGCCTCCTAGCTCAATTCCTTCATGCTTAAAATTGAACACACACACACACACACACACACACACACACACACACACACACCACCCACACACACACAGACAGACCATGTCGCGAAAACCACTTTTTTGGATTCAGGGGACCTCAAAACGTGAAGATCCATCAAAATCTCGACATCGAATTTTTGACATGAATCCAATACTTTCTCTCTATATATATATTACATATATACATAGGTAAGAGAAAGTAAAAAAAGAAAGAAATTTGAATAGTTAAAATAACTCAAGATTTTAATTGTTGATTTTTTGGGCTGGTTATGTACGTAAATTGGACTCTGTTAAGCATTAGTATGTCAAGCGCCAGCTACCGAGTTTTGAGAACATTAAAGTTTTTTGTTTTTATTGGATTATATATAATTTTTTTTGTCAATTGTGCAAGTAACATTAAATATAAATTTTTTTTAGGACATATTTCATAAAAAAAACTATTAATTAGAGCATCTGAAACAATATTCTGTGCTTAACTCAATTTTCAATTTTTTTTGACGCTTGACACACTAATGCATAACAGGGTCCAATTAATAAATAGGGGAAATGACCAGCACCAGTTTTATCCACCAGATATTTGAAAAAATATTTCGCCACCCACCATCAAAACTACACTGTAAAAAAAATCTTTTATTTTTAGTGTGTTTTGGAATACTAAATTTACAAATTTATGCATTCAAATATTTACAATAAAAAAAAAAAAAAATTTTTAAATTACAATTTTCTTCGAAAAATTGTGTATGTATTGTAATTTTTCGTTAAAAATTGAATTTTTTTCGAAAGCAAATGTATTTCGAAAAGTTACAACACATTTGTAAATGGTTTAAAATAAGTCGAATTATGTAAATATTTTCTGTATAAATTTTGTATTTTAATAGGATTTCATTGTCTTTATATAGTATCTGCCAGCACGCTAGCATCTACACCAGATCCCGAGGGAACAAATCTGTTAATTATTAACGAAATTACAAACAAAACAGTTGTCAAAGTCAAGTAGGCCTACAAATATAAGAAAATTTTATGATTAATATAGTGTTTTGCTTAGAATGTATTTTAACTATATGCATATTTTTAAGGAGTAACACACTAAGGGCCGGTTGCTTCATCCTGGGTGAGCTTGTTAGCCCCGACTTTTTTTGTAGTGCAGAAACCCACTTCAGTTTTATTTTTATAGTAAAATATACGATATTTCATCATTTTATTGCTAAAAGAAGTATTCTAGAAGTACATATATTTGTTATTTTACCTTATATTCTACTTATTTTATCAATAAAATGATGAAATGTTGTATATTTTATAAAATATGTTATAGGCTAGGGCCCGCTTGCATCAGATCTCGTCGCCATATTTAGCCCTGAGTTAACCTCACTTTTGAGTAATTTCATATAGATATATGGGGGAATTGGAGCCAAGGTCCGGGCTAAAGTTAGCCCAGGCCCAAAGGTGGGGTTAAGATTTAGCCCCGGGATGACACGTACGAACATGTATTATGAACTCAAGCATCCTAAATTCACAAATATAAATGTAAAAAATAATATAAATGCAATATGGAATCTACCGTTTTTTTGTTATTATTCATTTTATGTCAATCAGGATTATACTCGTATATCCAGGATATATTGCAAGTTGTTGAATATTCTCCTAACTTCATCTAAGGCATTGCACATGTCTTGTTAATAAAACTATTTGTTTTCAAATTGAATGCAAATTGTTATTAAATATTTATATGAATGTTTTCAGTTGATATTACTTCTTGTTAGGTGAAAACAAAAGGTATATTTCTTTTTGAAATTATCTTTATTTGAGCCACACAGCTGGCAATTTGTCAAAATAGTTGTGAAGATTGGAACAATTGACTAATTGTTAGGGCTGGACGGTAAACCGGTTTACCGGTAAAACCGGTAAAATTTTTTTACCGTAAACGCGGTAACGAACCTCTAATTCGATAAAAACCGGTTTTTTTTCGAAAGTCGGTAAAAACCTATTTTTTCGGGCGGTAAAAAATTTTGGTTCCGCGAGAAAAAAAAAATGTTTCGGCAAAAAATTGGCTCTCTAAAAAAAAGGTAAAATATTTTTTCGCCCTGAGAAAAATTTTGGTCCCGCGGAGGAAAAAAGTGTTCCGGCCGGGGGAAAATTTTGGTTCCGCGAGGGAAAAAAATGTTTCGGCAAAAAATCGGAATTTCGCGGGGAAAAATGTTTCGGCAAAAATTGGCTCTCTAAAAAAAAGGTAAAATATTTTTCCGGCCGGGGGAAAATTTTGGTTCCGCGAGGGGAAAAAAATGTTTCGGCAAAAAATCGGAATTTCGCGGGGAAAAAATGTTTCGGCAAAAATTGGCTCTCTAAAAAAAAGGTAAAATATTTTTCCGGGAGGGGAAAAATTTTGGTTCCGCGGGGAAAAAAATGTTTCGGCAAAAAATTGGCTCTCTAAAAAAAAGGTAAAATATTTTTTCGGCCTGGGAAAAATTTTGGTTCCGCAAAAAAAAAAAAAATGTTCCGCGGCGGCAAACTTTGGTTCCGCGGGCGGTAAAAAATTTTTACCGACTTTCGAGAAAAACCGGTTTTTTTTTCATTATCGAGGTCGGTAATGAAAATCCATTACCGTCCAGCCCTACTAATTGTTATGTGAAAACTAATAAATCTTGTTTATTTTTTTGAAAATTTTCAAATTTTAGCAAAAAAAAAATTAAATTCTTATATTTAAATGTATATTAATAATATTTATTTAAATTATGGGTGATAATATCAATTTTTATTTTTAATAATTTTTATAAGATGCCTTAATGGAGTTGCAAACTTCACAAACAGAACATGATTTGTTCCCCCGGAAGAGGGTTTCTGCATTACAAAAAAAAGCCATTTAGCCCGGGGCTAACAAACTCACCCAGGATGAAGCAACCGGCCCTAAAGGCGGCAACTCACGTAACCGCAAACTTGACACTCATGCATGTACAAACTTTTTGTACCAGCATGCACGTATTCCTTTCGGCGCAACAAGCATGCAAAAAACAGCTTATGCCAAAAATTAACCTAAAAATGACAAACTCAGAAGGTTGTTTATTCGAAGATAACAAGAAATACTAACTTGCTTTAAACAGAGAAACAATAAATATTAATATTTAATTTGAAATTTTAAATAAATTAATGTACTATATTAAATAAATATCAAATGTCAAGACGTCTATAAAATGGCGGCTTGGGCAAATATGCTTGTGATGATTAAAATTCAATCGAGCATCAAGCGGCTTGAACAATTAAAATGCTTGCGCAAAATTCTCCTACAGACGCTACAGTTTGCTTGTACAAAAGATTGCACGTGCATACTTGTCAAGTTTGCAGTTATGTGTGTAGACGCATTAATAAAATCTAAAAAATTCAAATTAAGAGCTGCTTTAGAGAATTAAAATTTAACCTCTCTCTATATTTCTATAACTAAATCTAAATATTAGAAGAAAAAACCTCAACGATATCATAAGAAGTACTTGTCCAAAACTTTAATTTTATTTAAATTCACACCCTCACGGCTACAAGTTCAAATCTACAATTAAAGCTCTTCCTTATCCAATAATTTATAAGAACATGTTAATACGTATAATGAGAATTTTTTTTTTTTTTTAATTTAAGTTGGAAATAGTGTGGTTGAGACAAAATTTATGATAGGCTACCTTTAATTTAGTGATTTGGTCATTGCAATTTTTTTTTTTTTTTTTTTTGAAATTGGTTATGAGGCCTTTGACTTATATGGAATGATCACCATGTGGGACGTTGGAGCATGAGGTAACACACCAGCCGAGGGAGAGGGAGAAAGACCCACACACAGCATACAAATCGCCAACGCACTCACTCCCATTCATAACTACTTGGAAAAAGGATTTTGCTTTTTACTTTTTTTTTTATTGATAAAAAAAAAATTTTAAATCTCATTTCAAGGACGACCCAAAAAAAAAAAAAAACACATTGCATCTCTAAAAAAATTAATATAATTTTTAAATATCGACGTTTCGGTTGCTAATCACGAACTTCTTCAGCCAGATTATCAAGACCTATAGGCCTAATCATAACGTTTTTTTTTTTTAATTGCATGATTTTACAAAAATTATTGTATATTCTTGTTTTTAAAACAATAAAAAAATAAACGTTATGATTACCTGGCTGAAGAAGGTCATGATTATCGACCAAAACGTCGGTAAGAAAACCTAGATAGACCTGGAAGTTGGTCAAAATAAAAACTTTTATTTTTTTTTCTGCTATCGACGTTTCGACTGCAATCGATCTCTTCATTGAGTCAGTCAAAGTGTCAAAGTTTGACTACTTTTTTATAAGCATATATATCTTTCTCTTGAAACAGTCCCAGTTATCAATTTTGCAAGGATATTAGTTACTTGGGAAAAATTTTCCTCAGATGTTGTAGGATATTGAAAAGAAAAAGAAAAAAACTTTTTCTTTATTCAGGATCATTTAATGGCTGAGGCAACCAGTTGCGCACATTCAGGTTTCGGCTTTTTACAATGCCATCTTCAGGCCTAAAATTCATAAAATAACAGTTGCAGAGATACATTTGTTTTTCATTATTATAAATAATCAAATTGATTTCCATGTATTATTTATAATAATGAAAAACAAATGTATCTCTGCAACTGTTATTTTATGAATTTTAGGCCTGAAGATGGCATTGTAAAAAGCCGAAACCTGAATGTGCACAACTGGTTGCCTCAGCCATTAAATGATCCTGAATAAAGAAAAAGTTTTTTTCTTTTTCTTTTCAATATCCTACAACATCTGAGGAAAATTTTTCCCAAGTAACTTCCATATCCTTGCAAAATATAAATCTTTATTTATTTCAAATGAAAAATAATTTTGTCGTTTGGGAGGAGAATCAAACTATTGACCCCCAGAACAAGAGGCGAGTGCCCAAACACTTTGCCAAGTATTTTTATATTAATTGTCTGATACTAGGTAAATGAAGGAGAAAAATTGTAGCCAAGCCATGTGGAGGGAGGTCCGGGGAGGGAAGGCCGTCAAGGGCGGGCGGGGCGGTCTAATTATGAATGATTTGAGAAAAAAACAACAAGCTAACCCACAATTGAAGAGATATATGCTTACTTCCACTCCTTTTCATATATATATAATATACCATATATATATATATATTTTTTTTTTTTTTTTGTTGAATGAAATATCATTGAGAATGTGTCTCTCTGGCATTGTCAGCCAATGAAATGGTTTCGTATATCGTTTATTATTTATTTGTTCATTCAAGAGAGAGAGAGAGAGAGAGAGAGAGGAGGGAATTAATGCAAAGAGCTTTGCTTGTTTTCTTACTTGCCAACGACTTCACTTTTGAGATGTTTGAAATCGGAAAGAGGTCAGACTCTCCAAATAAAGGGAAAGAGTTTCGTCTCTGTTTGCATTCCAGCCTAATAATTTGCAGACTGAGTAGAAACCTTCTACTTTAAGATAAAAAAAATTCTTTTTTTTTTGCTAATAATAACCAAGATGACAATTTCAAAGATGTCAAGAATAGTAAGAGAGACCACGAAGAGGATCATCTGGGATGGGGTCAAAAAAGGACAGGACTAAAAATTAATATCAACTTTTAATACTTGGCCAGCTCGTAATCTATAGGATCAGATCATCAGATTTTATAATGAAAAGTGTAAAAATTTTTATTGAAAAAGATACAGAAAGGGTTCAAGTTTGTGAATTATGAATATACAAAGATTCCTCTATGTACTTAATCACTTTACTTCAGGGTTGTTCGGTTAAAACCAGGGTGGTTAAAACCACTGATTCAAACCGGTTTTAACCGTCCTCGTTTAAATCCATATTTTGACCAGTGGTTTTTATTGAGAGACCATTTAATTTTAATTTCACACTCTGTGAGGGTTTTTAAAATTAAATTCCGCAGTTAAATGGGATATTAATAAAAGAAAATTTGATTTCATAGGGTTCTTATCTAAATATATTTCGACACAAAAAATCTGGTGTGACTGGCGCACAGCACACAACTTTCTCTTACCTTCGGTAATCGAAAGTTGTGTTCTGTGCTTGTCACACCAGATTTTTCGTGTCGACATATGTTTAGTTTCTATTAGATTAAAGGTACATTTTAATTAAAATATTTATATTTTTTACCCTCCCCGCCCCCCCGAATTCAGATGTAAAATTTATAAGTATCGGAAAATATTTATATTTTGTTACCATGGCAACCATTTCTCCTATCTCTTCTATGGAGTACAAGAGTAAAGTGGTACTTCAGAAGATTTCAATTGACAAAATGAGAATATACATTTTAAAGAGCATCTAAAAAATAATTGATTTTTGAATTTTAATCAAATCGTTGAGCGAATTTTGAGAAAATCGAAAAAAACTGAAAAAGTACATCAGTAAAGTACTAGTACTCTTTGGCCGATTTTGATTCAAAAGCTTATTTTTCCGGTCCCATGGGGGTGCTTAACTTAAATATAAAATTTCAACCTCCTAGCTCATTTCCTTCATGCTTAAAATTGAACACACACTCACACACACACACACACACACACACAGACAGACAGACAGACAGACAGACCATGTCGCGAAAACCACTTTTTTGGATTCAGGGGACCTCAAAACGTGTATATCCATCAAAATCTCGACATCGAATTTTTGACATGAATCCAATACTTTCTCTCTATATATATATTACATATATACAGGTAAGGGTAAGAGAAAGAATGATATAAAAAAAACGTATAAAATTTGTCTATTCTGTTACTCTTGAGGACGTACGAAACGCCAATAATAAAAAATAAAACTGTTCTTTATTACCTTGCTGCAACTTCCTCTACCTAATGCCAATATTCAAGAAATTAAATTTTAAAAGGTGGCTGGAGATTTCAATTGTTATTCAAAGCGATATCAGTGATAAAAAAATAAAATTGTTTAATATTTACATCTTGCTGCAACTTTCCCTGATTCATAGATATTGCACAAAGTTTTTTTTTTTTATTCCACCATTATAATAAATAAATCTTGAAAATGAAATTAAGATGCTTGTCGATTTTTTTATTCAAACACGGTGCCATAAAAATTAAGCCGATTCATACCTTAGGCATTTAATTTTTTTCTCGTTAGGATTGATTCATGTTCTGATCACTCAAGTTCATCCAATTATCTTTTGTGAACAAAGCTCTTTTATTTTTTTTTTCACCCGTGCTTAGATAATCTTTTTAAAAGATGATTCAGAATATAAATACTTTAAATACCGGTTCTATTGTCGAGACAATTCCGGAAGGGATGAAGACTCTTTTTCTTTTTCCCTCTCATGCATATTTCAAGGACCAGTTGCTTCATTCATAGTCAAGTAGCCGGACTTTGGTTAAGCGATGAAGAAACCAAACCATCACCATCTTATTATAAAATACTTACCCCCCCAAAAAAAAGGGCAACACACAAAGATTAATACCCCATTTTATTTTATTTTCTCTATTCTCTATCTCTATATAATAAGATTTTAACCTCTTTCCCATTTTTACTTTTGTCATTTCCCTAATTTAATTTTTTTTCTCCCTTATTTCTCCTAACAACCCTAAAATTGTTTTTTCCAGTTTTTCCGTCACACATTATTACAACTTTTTCTAATTGACAACAATACAAAATTTCTTATTGTTTTCTCAATAATGGTACCGAAGTGTCATCTTTACAATCGAATTTTAACATTAAACTATTTATTTATTTCGATTGTCATTTCCCTAATTTAATTTTTTTTCTCCCTTATTTCTTTTATTAACCCTAAATTAAATTTTCACACTTTTAATCAACTTTTTTCTCTCTTTCTCTCTTTCTCACTATTACTAATACTACTTTTCCTCCTACTAATACTACTTTTCCTGTTATTATTATTACTCCTGCTCCTCATACTACTCTCTCTATATATAGATATACTTTCCTATACTTTTCTACACTACTCATTACTCTTTCAAAACAATTAGTCATTCATATCCCGAGACGCCGCCCGCCAGGGCCTAGCTAGTTTTACTACTAAAAGAATAATTTAATATTTTTAGATTAAAAATAGGAAAAAAGATTTTTACTGATTTAATAATTGATGAAATTTGTATATTTTATAATAAGAGATTGATGGCTTCTTCATTACACGGTTCAAAAGCTTAACCAAGGACCAGCTACTTGTCCATGGATGAAGAAGCCAAATTTGAAAAAGGGAAGATCGCCTCGACGGCTATTTCATTATCTTTGAGAATAAATATTTATAAGTTTTCTCGGTAATATGCCGTTTAAGATCAAGAAATTTGCGCGGTGTCTTTGTGATTGATTGAGCATACGCGCTGCGCTCCCGGCGGCGGGGACTCTGCACCCTCTTTTGTTTTATACATTGTTTGATGCCCAAGAGTCTATCTTTCTTTAATAGACTCTCACGTTAGCGGTGTATACTCTTCTTGCGTTCCTAAAAATGACAACTTTGTGCCCCAACTATAAAATTATGTCCAAAACATTTCCTTCGGCCTTGGCATCCAAAGGATTTTTTTATTAATAATATTTGCTCTATTTATTTTTTGTAATAAAAACATTGGAGCCTGAAAATGGAAAGATGCCAGGACCGAAACAAAAACTCCGATCAGAATCATTAAATCAGATGTATTAAATTTAACGTCAAAAAATACAATTTTTTTTGTTTTATTTTCAACATCTCTACGGTAACAAATGGATTCGGAATAAATTGACTAAAATCTATATATTACACTTTTTAACATAAAGATAAGACTAAGGTGCAAGCACCTTGCACCGAGATTGCGTCAGTAATTTAAAAATCGTCAGAATGGAACTTAAAGTTTTTTTTATAAACAAAATTACAAGACCATATGAGGCCATCAGCGCCAGAACGGCCTAACCCACATTTCACTTTTTACTTTTTTGGTTTTATGTCTTACTATCAATTAAATCATGAATTCCAGAGTGGTACAGTACTACTCATAATATAGTAGATGATTTAATAAATACTAAGGCATAAAAAGTGAAATGTGGGTTAAGCCGTTCTGGCGCTGATGGCCTATACAGTATATGAATTTTATGTCTGGCATACCTTTTGAGCGACTTCTCTTGGTAATGAAGTTTATATGTTCAAAAAGAACGTTTTTTTTTTATTTTGGCCGCCACTGGACTAAAAATGATTGCAAAATATACAGGCGCACAATCTATCTTCTGTATATATAATTCGCTAATGTCCGTCTGTCTGTCACGCTCTATTTAGGCAACTTCCCGTTGGAATTTTGAAATGAAATTTTATAAGCATAAAGAGGACCTTCTCGGGATTACAGGAAAATTATTTTCATCCCGAAATTCTTATAACTTTTTGAGTTATTAATTTCTAAAGTTATGATTTTCCCCATAGGAAATGTATAGAGAAATATTTATGTATTCTTTTCATTTGTGTATTCCATGAACGTTCCACAAACGTAAACAAATCCTCAAGCAGGCACTGATTTGGAATGGAATGGAATAATAATAATAATTTTCTTTTGGCCCCCGGGTCTGGCGTAGTAGGTAGCGTGCCTACCTCCTATACCAAAAGTCGCGGGTTCGGACCCCAGGCAGTCCGATGATTTTATTTAAGCCATTTGGATACCAGATGGCTTAAATAGAAATGCCTGGACCCCAAATTGATTTCATTAATTATAACGGTAATCGTAAAAGTCTTATATGGCCTAAGTTGCCGAAAAGACTGTGTGAATGAGAAAAAAGTGTGAATGTTTAAAAAAAAAAAAAGAAGAAAAGGCCAGAGTCCGCCGCAGGCGGGCCCGAGCCAGTTGGCGGGAGGTCCAGGGGGGGCGAAGCCCGGGTCGCGTCTAGTATTGATAAAAGCAACATCTTAGAAAAGAAAAAAAGTTTTAATAAATAAAAAAAAAAAAGTTGTCTTAAAATCAAAGGCCCCATACCGCCTTTTCACTTTTTTTTTTTTATTTTCTTTGTTAAATGATGTGATGTTTATTGTGTCTGAAAGAGACAGGTAATTCGCTAAATGCACGCATTACACGCATGCCAACTAACGCTCTGCTGCTATGGCCTAGACCTGTTTGCTTGAATGGATGCCTCTCTCAGGTTGTTGTTGTTGTTGTTGAGATTGCTCAGGTGGTTTCACTTGGGTCTATGCCCACGTGCAACCTTCCTTGCCTTGCCTCCTTTTATCTATGTCAGTACAATCTGATTAAACAAGAAATAAAAAAAAAATACTTCTCTCTTTTTTTTATGAGTATAGAAAGAGAAAAAAAGAGTTTTTCAATATTTTTTTTAAAGACAAATGTATTCATAATTAAACCTTTTTTTTATACAGGGTGAATTTTTTATCTTTAAATCACACTAGGGTGAACCGAAAAAACTCATTTTTTTTATTTCGAAATTGTAATAGCGCGGAAAAGTTTAGAATTCTTCCTTTGTCCCCATGACCTCCCGTGATTGGAACAAGCTCCCTGCGTCTATCTTCCCCAAAACCTACAATCTTCAGACTTTCAAGTCTAACCTCAACAGGCATCTTCTCAGTTCCCGCAGTTGAGTTTCCCCTTTATGCTTCTCCTTTTGTTTTTATTTTCTTCCTGGCTGCATGTGACTATTGGTCATTATAGGTCTTCGGACCTTATGCACCCATTCCAAAAAAAAAAAAAAAAAAAAAAAATTATAGAGACAAAAAAAAAATTATCAAAATAGATTGACATCTTCCGGTCGCACATAGGCCCTAAAGTTTGACAAAATATAAAAAAAAACTCCATTTTTGCGATTATTAGTCCGGGATCCCGGGCCCATTTTGACAAGTTATTACTATCAAGCTAATTTTCCGTGAGTAGCTTTATTTTGATGAGAAGGCCAATTTTCTTCTCTTACAACAATCCTTGATTGTGGTAGCTAACAGGAGTAGCAGGGTTGAAAAAAAAAATATTTGTCCTACAAAATACAGGGCCGGCGCAAGCTATTCTGCCGCAAAAAAAAAAACTTTAAAAATTTAATTTGCCGCCTCCTCCTTAAAATTTTCCCTGATCTCAAAAATTTTTCGTACGAAAATTTTTTTTTTTTTTTTTTGCGGAACCAAAATTTTTTCCCGTCCAAAAAAAATTTTTTACCTTTTTTTTTAGAGACACTAAATTTTTTTTAATTTTTGCCCGTGTGCAGCCTGCGGAACATTTCCTCTTGCGCGGAACCAAAACTTTTTTTGCCGCCCCGCGGAACCTAATTTTTTTCGGGTGCTGCTTGCGGAACCAAAATTTTTTTTTATTTTTAGCTTTTTGCCGCCCTCTCCAGGTTGCCGCCCTAGGCGGCCGTCTAGTTTGCCTAGTGGACGCGCCGCCCCTGACAAAATATATGGTTTGATCAGAGTCCTCCGCTTCGAACATGACGAAACGTAAAATCTGGTGTGTCTGGTTGTTCACACCGAAGGTAAGAGAAAGTTGAGTGCCGTGCCACAGTCACACCAGATTTTTTTAATATTTCAATCACACCATAATAAAACCCAATGTTCTTATGTTCAAAAATAAACTAAAACGTTAAAAAAAGTATATTAAAGTATGTATAAAAAAACTCGCAAAAATCCAACTTTTAAATTATTTTGGCAAATTTTTGGGCTCATGCGCGACCGGAAGATATCAAATGATCTAAATCAAATTAAAACGCAATGTTTTTAGGCTCTTTTTGAAGACGTTACAAACTATTACTTTACGAAAACACAAAGATTAAAAAAATAATCGCAAAAATGAAGTTTTTTTTTTCATATTTTGTCAAACTCTAGGGCCTATGCGTGACTGGAAGATGTCAATTGATTTTGATAAATTTTTTTCCTTTTTTTTCTATATAATTCGCAACTTTTCCGCGCTATTACATCTTCGAAATAAAAAAAATGAGTTTTTTCAGCCCACCCTTTATCATACTTTGTAGAAAAAAAAAAAAATTTCACTTGTTATTTTTTGTTTAAAGGCATTTTTTCATAGCCAAGTAATTTATTAAAATGTCATAACTTGAAGCATTTCAAAAACAATGGAATTTATTTCCATGTGATGTGATAAATAGATTTGAAGAATTCGTGATCTGTTCTGCCAGGTCGTGAGAATATCTCCCCCCGAAGATCAAGGCCACTCGCAGGTGCATTTGATTAAAATGAAGAGCCCATCTATGTGCTGAGCGGAGGGATTGCGTCATTAAAGATGATGATGAATCCACTAAGAGTGAGCATGACGTCTCCTCTCCCAACTTATGTAAATAAAACCAGCTAAATTGAGGAGGTGAATATTCAATTAAGTTGTATTTTTTTGAATAATTATTATGAAATAAAAAAAAAAAAGAAATTCAACGAGAGTGTTATAATAATTTTAAACTAGCTTTCTATACACTTTGATGTCTTTTATAACCTAAGATGGTTTTATTATTTTTTTGTCCAATAGAGGTGGCGGCATGGACGGATTTTATGAGGTAGTACTCTTCCCAGCCACCTTTTCCGGATTAATGGGGAGTCATCCCCATTTTAAGGCCCTTAGGCCACCACCCTGTGTCTGTGAGGTGAGATTTTCTCCCACTTTCCTACCCTATGAGGAGCAATGTTGAATTATTTGCAACAAGCTGGACTCGAACCCGAGCTGTGTTGAAACTTTCGATCGGTTATTCGCAGCTTTTCCGGTTTAGCCATGCTTAGCTGGCAAAAACGATAATACCTTTTAAAAACATAATATTTATTTATTTATTGATTCCATTTCTTCCCCTTACCTCTTTTGAGGCTTTAGGGGTATACATAATACATTTACATGTGTTGATCTATTAGTATGTTTACATCATAAATTTACATTTTTGTAATTTTTTTATCAAATATTTTTTTTTTATCTTCTCTCTTCCCCAACTTCTCTCTTCTTCTTCAATCTTCTCTATCTTCTCTTTTTTACTTTGTCCCGTGATCTGTCTTGCCCAGTTTGTCATGTTGCAAAAACGATAATTTATATTAAATAATCTCACGACTCCTAAAGGTTTTTTCTTCTTCTAGTATGGCAATAGAACAGACTAAGATGCAAGGGCGGATACAAGGGGGGGGGTAAAGGGGGGTAATTACCCCCGAGATTTGAAAAACAAAAAAACAAATACTTTTTTTCGAAAAAAAAAAAAAAAATTATTTTTAATGTAAAATTTTAAAAATTATTACTTGAAAATTTGACTTGTATTTATATTTTGGCTAACAAGTAGAGAATGCACCTTTAAATTACCGAAATTAAGAAAAAATGGGACGTTTGGCTTAATAAACAAAAATATTAATGTCTATTCCGTGTGCTTTGATTTGTCTTCTACTCAATTCATGCACAAAGTGATTTTAAATCCGAGTTATTTAAAAATTGTGATGATTTATTAAAGTTGAATGAATTATGACCTTTCCTAACTAAGAGAGTGACCAAATTAGACATGGCTAAAATAGACACGAACAAAATATTATCATATTTATCGATTATTCATTTAATGAATAACTCATAGTTATTTTCATACAATTATTTAAAGTATTTTTAAATAGTTTCATTTTTTAACCCCCCCCCCCCCTCTTTCTTCTGGAATGGATGCCTTCAAATTCAACTATGCAAAGTGTAATCTAATTTAATTTCCGACTATGGCTATATTGCATATAATTGTTTTAATTTTTGATTTGACTAGCCGCCTTGGGGAAGAGCATTGATTTTTCTTTCTTTATTTCGAGTATCAAAATATTTTTTTTTTTTCGCGTCTCCCTTACTTTCAGTATTTGGGGATGCGAATAATTTTTCTTCTCAATTATACCTTCACTTTAACATACTGGAATTTGTTCAAACACAGGCGAATCTTGGCTTCTGAGTTTGCCTCCTATGATCACCCCTACTATAATCATTTGGTTCCCGAAATCTACTTGTTATCTCCTCCCAACTCCTAACTTCTTGCCACGCCTTAAACATTACCTTCACCTTGATGTGAAATTTTACACTAGGAAGTAATAATTTTTACTTTATTATTTAAAATTTATTTTATTTTTGTTTCAAGATTAAAAAAAAGATTTAGATGGAGTCTAAATGGCCTTAGATGCCGGAAAAGATCCTAAATCGTTTAATAGAAAAAACAAAAAATAATTAATTTAAAATAATATCTATATTTCAATTGGTTATTCAACATTTTCTGGATTTGCTTTTTTAAATTCACTGAGAGCCGGTCAATGTCTGGGTTGAAAGGAAACAAGCAGTCGGTAATGATTAGATGACTCAGGATTTTAATTGAACTACACCAACAAGATGGCAGAGAAAAATCAAGAACAAAATATTACGTTATTAAATTACCTAAATAAAGTAAGTATTCAATAAAATAATTGAATTAAATAAAAAATCTGGTGTGACTGGCGCACAGCACACAACTTTCTCTTACCTTCGGTAATCGAAAGTTGTGTTCTGTGCTTGTCACACCAGATTTTTTGTGTCGACATATATTTAGTTCCCGACAGTACGGAACATTTGAATTCAGATGTAAAATTTATAAGTGTGGGAAAATATTTATATTTTGTTACCATGGCAACCATTTTTCCTATCTTCCCTATGAAATACAAGAGTAAAGTGGTCTTCAGAAGATTTCAATTGCAAAATGAGAATATACATTTGAAAGAGCATCTAAAAAATAATTGATTTTTGAATTAAAAAAAAATCGTTGGAGCAAATTTTGAGAAAATCGAAAAAAACTGAAAAAGTACATCAGTAAAGTACTAGTACTCTTTGGCCGATTTTGATTAAAAGCTTATTTTTCCGGTCCCGGGAGATGTTTAACTTAAATATAAAATTTCAACCTCGTAGCTCAATTCCTTCATGCTTAAAATTGAACACACACACACACACCCACACACACACACACACACAGACAGACCATGTCGCGAAAACCACTTTTGATTCAGGGGACCTCAAAACGTGAAGATCCATCAAAATCTCGACATCGAATTTTTGACATGAATCCAATACTTTCTCTCTATATATATATTACATATATACATAGGTAAGAGAAAGTAAAAAAGATATTCTTCAAAGGATCGAAAGTAATTTTATCAATATTCTATCTGCTCTATCCTGCTCAGGGGCCCACAGCTTGTGGGTACGTGGATGGCGACCACGAGCTACCCGAGCTGGGACTGGCAGTCCTTCTGTTCTTTACATGTCTGTCCCTTCCTTCTATATTTTCAACAGGCGTCAGACCGTGCAACGGGCCGGCCTGTTCTATTTCTTCCGGACGCAAAAAACCCATTTCGCTGACCCCTGACCACTGCGGAAATAAGGCTAAGAAAGAAGAAGATTGTATAATCGTTATTATTATTTGAAATCCCTCTAGGGATTTTCGTTTATTTGCCCGGGGTGCTTACGTGCTCGAAGACACACACACCTCAAACCCAACCGGCGTCTGGCCGTAGCCATCTACCGACACCCCGTGTAGTTACATTATTCCCTATCTCTAACTCCTCCTCCTGCGTTCGTTTCTAGCTAACGAGCTAATCTATATTTTTAATTTCACCCAGTTCCTTTTATCCAACCTAGGGAGGATGTCCTAGTTGAGTAGGGACTCCCTCAGCACCGACTCCTTTTGAAGAATGCATCACTGAGAGGGAAGCTTCTTTACGTCCCTTCCACAGGACGGGATGTCACAGCAACTCCCTCTCCTCGTGGAGTTGCCTGGGGGCTATTGTGGTGAGATCCAATATTCCAATCCAGTGCCTGCTTGAGGTTTACATTAAATAAATATTTTTATTTAATGAAAAAAATTCCTCAAACTCAGGATTTGAACACAGACCTCTTTTGCAGAACCCCATACCCTAGCCCGCTACACCACCTTCTGATGTATATTCTGATGATAAAAAATTGTGAGACCGAAGGAAATACCGACACAATAAATAATTAATCTATAATAAATTTAAAAAAAATTCAAAGTACTGCATTAACATAAAAATGAATGTTATTAACGTTAAAAAAAAACTTCAATAAAGCTGAACATTTGAAGGTTTAGTGCCCCAAATTTTTTTAAATTAATCCTAATAATTTTTAACAAGTCCGAGAATTAAGGAAGCAAAGGGTCAAACGCCTCTCCAAATGACGCCATTAAATATTTATATGAATAAATATTAAAACCAGAATGATTTTTTTTTGTGTTTGTGTTGTGATTTATAAAATTGAGTGTCATCAAAATCACACACAAAGCCCGGATAATCCATTATATTTCAATAGAAAAAATAAAACGGAAGTATTTAAACATTGTTAAATAGGACATATGTTTTGATCGGCGTCCATTCGTCTGAGGGAGTGGGGGGAGTCGCCCTCAGGAGTAAAGGGTAGTCGAGGAAGGGAGAGAGGGCGAAAACCTTATATATTGGATTACTAATTAAAAGTTACAAAAAGGGAACCCCCGTTATCTTTTTTTTACCTTTTTGAATAATTAAAAAATTTTTATTTCCTATTTAGAATATTCATTATACACTAGTGAACGTAATTCCACGTTTATCATTTCCTTGACTCTCCTGAATTTTGCATCGTAAGCGAAATTTTGGCAATATAATTTTTCCTGTATATTGAAAACAAATCAAATATTATTTAAATTAATTATTAAAATAGAAAGAGGTTTTTTCTTTAATCCCTTGATGTTGAAGTGGATGTGATTAAATACAGTATAATAGATAAATTAAGAAAAGGCCGGGAGAGCCTGGCAACTGAGAAGAGCAACAGTCACCACAATCTTTGCAATTAAGCGACTACAAAGTGCGGCGAAAACTTGATTTAGTAACCTCGAACATTCTGCGTGTGGAACGTCCCTCAGTTGCTATCGATACTTTGTATTAAAATAAAAATACAAAGGAAGCAGTTCACAAATAAAACATACAAATCTCACGTTTCGGACGAAATTTATTGGAACATCATCAGATAAAAGTTTGTTTCATAAAAAAACTAAATTTTGCTATTTGGCAACCTCAACTGGCTCGGGCTCGCCTGAGGCTGACCCTCGCCTTTTTTTTAACCTACACTTTTTTCATTCACACTCACACACACATTCATACAGTCTTTTCGACAACTTAGGCCATTTAAGACTTTGACGATAACCTTTATATAAGATTAATATCTTTTGGAGGTCCAGGCATTTCTATTTAAGCCATTTAGTATCCAAATGGCTTAAATAAAATCATCGAACTGCCTGGAGTCCGAACCCGGGACTTTTGGTATACGAGGTTAGCACGCTAGCCCCTACACCAAGCCCCTTAATTCTGAAAAGAAAATTATTGTTACTATTCCAATCCAGTGCCCGCTTGAGGATGTGTTTACATCCATAGAATAAATAAATGCAAAGAATACATAAATATTTCTCTATACATTTCCTATGGGAGAAATCGTAACTTTAGAAATTAATAACTCAAAAAGTTATAGGAATTTCGGGACCCGAGTATTTTTCCGGGACTCTCCATAACGTCCTTTATAAGACAGCGAAATTCCAACGGGAAGTTAGTCTAAACAGAGCGTGACAGACGGACACTCCACTATTATTAGACCTATATTATAGATTATATCTTGAATTCGAATATATCGGCGGAAATTTTTGATAAATATATGTCGACACAAAATATTTGGTGTGACAAGCACAGAACACAACTTTAAATTACCGAACGGCAAGAGAAAATGTCTGCGCTGTGCGACCAGTCACACCATATTTTTAATTATTGAATTGAAGTCTGAACAGGTACTAAATTTTTTATTTTTAATTATTAACTAAAATCATACTCATTTCTATATGTTAAAAGCTTTATCCTCTCTCTTTTTTCCTTCTTTTCTGGCTCTAATTACCTTCTGACATAACCTATAATTAATTTTTAATCATTTCTATTTGTTTTTATTTTAATTTTTTGTGTGTGTTATTTTTCTTTCCCTCTAGCAAAATAATATTAAGAACCCTTGTTCTCGCTCTCTCTTTTGAATGTCTAGATTCACTTTAACGGAAGTCAACCTTACGAGTGCTCTATTTTTTCCTTTTCTCTCTCTGTCTTCTTTCTTTTCTTTTTTTTTATTTATTTTAGTCATACCTCCTTGGCATTTGACTTTTTCTATTTGTCGCTACGATAAGCAGCATCCACCCCCTCCCCTCTGCCTTTCGAACTTCTCTAAACCAATCTCTATTCCCATCTTTTCCACAAACATCTTTTTTTTTTTAAATTGAATTAAATATATCCTACGTCTTCTTAATTAAATTTATAGAAAAATATATCATTTTGTTAATTAAATTTAAATGCAAAACCAGAACGAATAACGTAATATATTCGGCTATACAAACAAGAAGTTAATTATTTAAAGTACTTCGGCTAGCCCGGGGGGGGGGAGGGGCTAAGTACACCCCTTCCACCCCGCCAGCTGGCTCGGGCCATCAAGGGCGATGGCCTTGGCGGGGATTAAGGAAGGGCTGTCACAACTTTTCAGACAATACATATAACCCTTATTAATAAATATATACCACACTTCACTCAACTAATCTAGGATAAAGGTAGTTAATTAAACGAGATATGGAAGCAGATGCAGCCAAAAAATAAAATTCTCTGAATGCTTAACCAATCAGCCGAAGACGTTTCGGGTTATAGATATATTTGAAACTCTCAAACAACCATCATATTCATCAAAGCCCAAATTTCATTATATACATAATCAATGGTATTCTATTTTACATGTATATTAATTATCACCTGACTAATTCTGAGCATAAATATACCAATTAATGGACTGAGGATGGTTTATAATATATAAACCGAAACGTCCCCGGCTGATTGGTTAAGCATTCAGAGAATTTTATTTTTTGGCTGCCTCTGCTTCCATATCTCCTTTAATCAACATACACAGCCACTACTTACATCTAAAGGTAGTTCACCCTCCGCAAGTAAGGAGCTCCTGGTTCCAGCCCAGGGGGCGCAATTTTGCTCAATCAAAACGAAAACTAATCTCGCTATATTCTTTATCTTGAACGATTGACTGGCTAATTCAGAGTCTATTGAGTGTTTTTTGAAAAAATTCAATCTTTTTATATGAAATATAAATTATACACTAGGTTATTTGTTTCAATTTATTTTATTGACTTAATACGTATTAGACAGGAGAAGGAGCAGGTGCAGCCAAAAATAAAAGCCTCCGATTCAATAAAATTCAACGAGACGTTTATTTGCCCATCTTCAGTCTTTCAAAATTGTCAAAGTCCCGGATTTGGTCAATAGGGCAATACATATAAATTTATGTGTCATATAATTTTGAAGGACTGAAGATGGGTAAATAAAATTCACCTGAAACGTCTCGATTCGATGAATTGTATTAAATCGGAGGCTTTTATTTTTGGCTGCACCTGCTCTTTCTCCTGTCTAAAGAAAAACAGCCCCTGTCTTCATTGATTTAATACGTATTAAGTCAATAAAATAAATTGAAACAAATAACCTAGTGTATAATTTATATTTCCTATATGAATATGTTTCAACTAGTGCCAACGGTCGCCTGTATCCATTTAATAGATATCTATTATATACTCTTAAGAGGATCAAACGAAATTTTTTTATTTATTTATGGAAAAAGCGTTAAATTACATAATCTACAAAAAGGAGCATTCGCCGTATTGGTGCATCGTGCAGGGACACATTTTAAAGAATGTAATTTTGATAGATCGTAAATTATAAATAAATGTCTATCAAAGAACTTAAGAGGGTTACAATTGACTAAACCCTAGCCATGAAAATGGTCGACCGAAACGTCGCTGTGGGTTTGATATCAATAAAGAAATAATAATAGGTGCTTGGCCTAAAAACTCATCCTTCTACATATTGATTCAGCTATTCACCTCGCTTACATATTAAATATAAATTTTCAGCTCAATTTCTTCAGGTAAAATTAGATACACACAACAACAGACAGACCATGTCGCGAAAACCACTTTTTTGGATTCAGGAACCTCAAAACATGCAGTCTTAAAACAGAGAGGAAGAGATTTCACTAATCTTTGGTTGGTTGCGCGTTCAGCCAACGAATTCATCATTAATTAATTATAACTATCTTATTATAATATTTAATTCCTTAAGAAAATACTCTTTTCTTTTCAGGGTGGACGGATATAGAGCCATAGATTTTATTCTTATTAAACTTTAAATAACAATTAGTAAATGGAATGGCTTCGTAAAATATAGAAACAAGTTTATACATAAATAAACAAGACAATAGAATGGCCTTTATTCAGGAAAGTCCTCCTTTAATTATCTCTATTAATCATCTTGAAATTTTCAACTTCCTAACACCATTTAAGGAAATAACATCTCTTATTCTACAATACATAAAATGATTATTCTTTATTTATTTTATCCATCTTTCCCATAAATTTATCCTTGAAGGAGGCAAACTCAATAATGGATTACTTCTTCCTGAAAAGATTTAGCTCTAGAGGAATTAATTTAAAAATCAATACAATAGCGAGTTGCTTGTATACCTTCCACCACCAAATGCGAACGAATTTTAGAGATAATGATTTAAAATAGGCAACCCGCACCAAAGGAAATCATCTTGGGTGGAATTTTAAGGGGTAGAGCGAATTAAGATCTCCGCCTTCTGCTTAGCCAATCAAAGAGCTGCTTGCTTTGGGCGTCTGTGATTAAATTAAAGGAATATTAAAACAAATTTTTATAATTTCGAAGAAGCCTTTTAAAGAATAAAGCAAACGGGAGGAGAGAGACCAACACAGGCGAAGAGATGTATGAAAAAAATTTGGTGTGACTGGTCGCACAGCACACAACTTTCTTTTACCTTAGGTAATTTCTCCTATCTTTCCTATGGAGTTCAAGAGTAAAGCGTGCTTCAAACAATTTCGGGGGCAAAATGAGAATATACGTTTTGAAGAGCATCTTAAAAATAATTGATTTTTGAATTTTAATCAAAATCGTTTGAGCAAATTTTGAGACAATCAAATAAACTGAAAAAGTACATCAGTTGAAGTACTAATAATATTTTGCCGATTTTGTTCAAAAGCTTCATGTTAGGGGGAGTGACTAACTTAAATATAAATTGATGTTTTATGGCTGTGGAGATTTACTCAGGATTCGCTTGGACTTTGCAGCCAGGAGATTAAATAAAAAAAATATTTTATTTAATTTTTTATTTGCCGACGTTTCGGTCGCCAATCACGACCTTCATCAGGGCAAATATTGTCAACAATACACGATCTTAGGTATTTTAATATACATTGCAATTACATACAATTTCTTTTTACTTTGATATGTACAAAAATATTATCTTTTACTTGCTGCTCGGAAGTCTCTTATTCAAATGAAACGTCGGCAAATAAAAATTAAATAAAAGATTTTTTATTTAATCTCCTGGCTGCAAAGTCCCTGCGAATCCTGCTTAAATATAAAGTTCCAACCTCATACATCTTTTGGTTCTTGAGATATTTTGTAAAAGGGGCAGGAGGTTTACTCGATTCTGTTGCAGATGGAGGTGCAGAGAAGAAATAATTTACGAGAAATTATATCGAGGATTTTTAATGACAAGACAATTTAATAGTTTCGGTCCGAAAAGACCATCATCAGGCCTGCGAAAGATTACAGAAAATGTGAGTCAGCACACAGCAATACAAAAAATTAATCACATCACCAATTTACATTTTCAAGAACATTCCATTAAATTCTAGTTTATTTAAATACAGCTGAATCTGTAATCTTTCGCAGGTCTTTTCGGACCGAAACTGTTAAATTGCAATCACAGTCGTTTTGTCATTAAAAATTCTCGATATAATTTCTCGTAAATTATTCCTTCTCTGCACCTCCATCTGCAATAGAATCGAGTCAACCTCCTGCTCCTTTTACAATATCCTACTCGGGCTGTTTCTACTGTCTTGAGATATTTTGTTCACAGACACACAGACAGACCATGTCTCGAAAACCACTTTTTCGGACTCAGGGGACCTCAAAACGTGTATATCAATCAAAATGTCGACATCGAATTTTTGACATGAATCAAATACTTTCTATCTAGATAATATATGAACATATAAAAAGTAAAAATTAAGCGGCGTGGCTAGTGTTGAACGATATTGAGGTATCCACCCTCAATACGCTCGCGGGAAACGAGCCCACTAAAAAGCAAACATCTTCTAATGGTTATGATACCCATGACTCCAAATTATTTCTGCATTATAAGTAAATAGATTGAGAGAAATCTCTTTTTCTGTTAACATCTTCAAAACGCCTTTGGCGAATCCATTGGGAGAGATTGAAGAGGATTTCTATTTCCTCTTTTACTTTTTTTTTCGCGTTCTACATTCAAAGAACGGAAGTTATTCACAACATGTGATCTTTTGAATGTCAACTACATCATTTCATTTGACGAAAATCCAGAAATATTTGAATAAATATAGAACAATTTTCTTTTTTTTTAATTAATCAATTGAGGGCTAAGGAGATATTAAATGATATGAGAAAAATTTTATGATAATTATGCACGCATTCATTACTGGAAACCTGAATTAAATGAAAAATTCATAACGCCTGAGAGTAAAAAAAAAAAAAGTTGAATAAACTTTGTGCTGATAAGATCTTATCAATTGTTAGGTAATAAACTTATGAGAAAAATTTAATTATTCATTTTTCAATAAATCACAGACAACTTTTTATACGTATTCACGGAAAATCATTATAAAAAATTTTAACCTATCCCCCCCCAATTAAAAAAAAAAATTTTCTTTGGTAATTTATAAGAGTATAATTGTTTTTTTTTTTTTTATTTCGAAAACATGGGGGACCTCAAAACGTGTATATCCATCAAAATCTCAACATTGAATTTTTGACATGAATCCAATAGTTTCTTTTGAGATTGTGGCTGTGATGTGATTATAGTGGAGAATTGGAGATATCAGCCAAATTGGGATTGTCCAGGTTAATAAAACTCCCAGGATAAGACGTTTCGGCCTGAATTTATTTGACCATCTTCAGTTATCAGTTATTATCTCTGATCTTGGGCACAGGAACCATAGAATTTTGTATGAAGCAAATATATATTTATTATTGACCAGTCCTGGTTTGATCACATGTGCACTTGCACTATGTGTATAATTCCCGATACCTGAAGATGGCCAAATAAATTCAGGCCGAAACATCTTATCCTGGGAGTTTTATTAACCTGGACAATCCCAATTTGGCTGATATCTCCAATTTTCCACTATGAATCCAATACTTTCTCTCTATATATTAACATATATAGATAGAGTTCAGAGAAAGTAAAAATTAACATTCTATTTGTTAAAATAATGTTATTTTATGTATTTTATAAATATCTATCTATATATTCATTTAAAAAAAAATTAATTAGAGATTTTTTTTCATTTGAGAGATTTAATTAATTTATTATTATAATTAGGAGACTAATTTTTCATATGTGAATTGTTGATGTTAATTGGTGTATAGGCCTATAGAGTTATTTTTATCTTTATATTCTTCTTCTATCTTTTAAATAACTTGTTCTCTTAACATATATTTAATAGCTGAGTGCCCGTCTGTCCGTCTGTCCCGCTGCTTGACCAACTTCCCGGGGGAATTTCGAAACGAAATTTTGCAGTCTTACAAGTAAAGTAACCCAAACATGAAATTCCCATTTCAATGAAACTTTGTACAATTAAACAACTAATATAAATATGCATTAAACGAGAAAAAATTCGACCAATAAAATAACAGAACTTTTTAAAAAAATTAATTTTTGAATTTTTAAAACAGGTAGATTTTTCAATTTCAAGTTGTTTTGAAAGGGGTTTTAGCTGTTTGTTGAGTGAATTGATTGTTGGATTTTGAAACTTTTCAGCTTGATAACGTTATTGAAGGGGTATAGTCAGATAACAGAAATAAATGGGTTTGGTGTAGGCTATGGGTTAACGGGGGCGCTTGAAGAAGGAGAAGGCACTTACAGGAGACCTAGTTTTATTTCAAAATTATATTATAAAAGAAAATAAATCTCTGTCTGTCCACTTTTGCAACAGTTTTTGAAAAATTTTTAAACAAGATAGATTTTTAGCTACAAAGTGTTTTGAATGGTCATTAATACTATTGTTGAGATGCTAGATAGAAACCTAATGCTAATATTAATTATTCATTTTAGGTATAATTATCAATTGTATGAAATCACTTGAATTCAATATTGAATATGAGTCTAACTTGGAATGTGAAACACTTTTTTAATGATTTTCACTATTGAACTGATTTTCAGGAATAATTTTTAAAAATAAACTGTTCATTCATTTGTCGAAATTTTTTCAAATTTATATATAGATTTATCATTTATTCAATTGTACCAAGTTTCAATGAAATCGGAATTTCATGTTTGGGTTACTTTACTTGTTAGAGAGAGTCCAGGAAAAATACTGCCATTGAAATCTTTTGAAGACCACTTTACTCTTGTACTTCATAGGAAAGATAGGAGAAATGGTTGCCATGGTAACAAAATACATTTATCTAGTCTTCTTCTCTCTATAAGAGGAATTTCCTCTTTTTAAAGTCGAAAGATTTTATAGCTAAAGGGCAATACGAAATAATGACTATTTCAGAGGGTATTTCCGTGAGAGAAATAAAAAATAAATAAAAGCGAATTAAAATTATAGTAAACTGGTTTACTTTTTTTTTCATACGTGATGTAATAATGGAGTTTAGTAAAAATCACTTGTAAAGGAATTCGAATGCAATGTGATGTGGTTTTCCAAGAAGAGCAAGGTTGGTTTAGAAGTTTTTTCCTAATAGAATAAAAACGAAATGCGAAGGAAAGAATATGAGTGTGAGTGTGTGTGTGTGTGTGTGGCTGGTAATGGCAGAGTGGGCCGAATGGCATGCCATGTCTCCTGCTCTCTTCTCTTCTCTTGTTTGCTTGCTTGCTTGCTTTGCTTTGCTGTCTCTCTAGGCGCCTCCTTATTCGGCGAGGCTCAAGACAAACCAGGTGTGACCGAACGAACGAATGAACCAACAACCACTATCGAAAAACTTCCATAAGGACGGAAATCGTATGATAAATCGCCAAGGACGGAACAAAATGGAAATTATATACATGATAGCATGCAAATAGGTCAGACAGGCACTTCTTCTATTTAATTGTTTGTTCAACTAAGAAAAATTACAAATTTGTCTTTTTATTACAAATCTTTTTTTAAGTCAAGTATACAGAGTGTTCCATTGAACTGTAGTAGAAGGAGAATAAAAAGAGAGAGCAGCTAGTTATATTTTCTTTTATTAAACCTTCAGTGCTGACGTTTCGGTCCTGTTTAGGGCCATCTTCAGAGCATTAGGGATGGATGGCCCTAAACACGACCGAAACGTCAGCACTGAAGGTTTAATAAAAGAAAATATAACTAGCTGCTCTCTCTTTTTATTCTCCTTCTACTACATCTATTAACCAGCTATATTAAAAAACTTCCAATATTCTATAGAACTCGTTCATTAAAAGTTTTCATAAAATGAGTTGAGAGAAAATTTTGAACTTTGACATATTTATGTTTTTGGTGCTCTTTTTACTTTCTCTTACCTATCTGTAATATATAGAGAGAAAGTATTGAATTCATGTCAAAAATTTGACGTCAACATTTTGATGGATATACACCCGAGTCCACAAAAGTGTATTTCGCAACATGGTCTGTCTGTCTCTGAACAAAATATCTCAAAAATTTTATATTTAAGTTAGGCACCCTCCATGGGACGTAACACGAAGCTTTTGAACAAAATTGGCCAAAGAATACTATTACTTTACTGATGTACTTTTTTAGTTTATTTCAAATTTCTCAAAATTTCGCACCTACGATTTTGTTAAAAATTCAAAAATCAATTATTTTTTTAGATGCTCTTTAAAATGTATATTCTCATTTAGCCCTTGAAATCTTATGAAGACCAGTTTACTCTTGTACTTGTCAATGTGTTTAAAAGGAACATGGCATAAATTTAGAAGGTCGGGCAATGGAGAAGAGGAGCAACAGTCACCACAATCGTTGTGATTAAGAGATGTCAAACGCGGCGAAAACTCGGATTGCTGACCCTGAGTAGCGCGTAGAAAATCCCCCGGTAGCCATCGATACTTTCTATTTAAAAATCTATGTAATAAACTCAAAAACCCCTAAATGGCCTCAATAGCCGAAAAGGTTCAAAATAAATAAAGAAAAAAAATTCAACAAGAAATGAATAATGAATAGAATTCTGTCTGATGGAAAGAATAGAATTGATCGAAACGTTGTTTGGTTTTGGCTGTCTTACGTATCTCGTTCATCATTATGCGCTCAGCAACTATCTTCTACATTTAAGTATTATTATGGGAATTGTGTAGATATTTATTTGCAAAGTAGTCAGTCTCGTTCTTTAAGAAATGTACACCTCTTTTTTGTTAAAATCCACTTAACATAACACCATAGTATTTATTATTAATTTATTCAGATTGAGAATTCCCATCATTAGAATCTATTAATATAAAAATCTGGTGTGACTGGCGCACAGCACACAACTTTCTCTTACCTTCGGTAATCGAAAGTTGTGTACTGTGCTTGTCACACCAGATTTTTTGTGTCGACATATATTTAGTTCCCGACAGTACGGAACATTTGAATTCAGATGTAAAATTTATAAGTATGGGAAAATATTTATATTTTGTTACCATGGCAACCATTTCTCCTATCTTCCCTATGAAATACAAGAGTAAAGTGGTCTTCAGAAGATTTCAATCGCAAAATGAGAATATACATTTTAAAGAGCATCTAAAAAATAATTGATTTTTGAATTTTAAAAAAAATCGTTGGAGCAAATTTTGAGAAAATCGAAAAAAACTGAAAAAGTACATCAGTAAAGTACTAGTAATCTTTGGCCGATTTTGATTAAAAGCTTATTTTTCCGGTCCCGGGGGTGTTTAAGTTAAATATAGAATTTCATCCTCGTAGCTCAATTCCTTCATGCTTAAAATTGAACACAGACACACCCACCCACACACCCACCCACCCACCCCCCCCCCCACCCACACACAGACAGACCATGTCGCGAAACCACTTTTTGGATTCAGGGGACCTCAAAACGTGAAGATCCATCAAAATCTCGACATCGAATTTTTGACATGAACCAATACTTTCTCTCTATATATATATTACATATATACATAGTTAAGAGAAAGTAAAAAATCACCTTGAGTTGGTTTTAATGGAAAAATCACTACTGTCTCATCTGAATAACGCTTTTTATAGCAAAAAAAAAAAAGATTTATTTATTTCTAATCTCTCTCTACCCGCCTCTACACATCATTCACTATTTCTATTCTTATCCAAATTATATTGTTAACGGAATTGTTGGCTAAATAAATTTCTATTGCTTCTAATCAAGTAGCAAACGTATCCGACCGATACAAGATATTATATATAGTGAACAATAACACTCTTAACCTTCGCATATAATTAATTAGCTATATGGGGTATAAGGGAAGTTTTGTGAAGTTAGCAACTTAATAAAGGCCTCATTTTACAAATTATTAAAAATTAAAATTCGGCTAATTAATTTTTTTTTTAACAAAAATTTAAAAATTTCTAAAACAATAAATAAACAAGGCTTGTGTTTCTAATTTCATTCCTTAGTCAAGTCATACCAAGCATTGGATTTTAGCTAGCTAACTACGATCTTATTTAATCATATGATTAGCTTAACTAGATTTGAAAACACTCTAAAGTAATAGTCAACTAGCTTTTTATCCGAGGGATAGCTAGTTAAAAGAACCAGGCTTGAGAATAATTTAAATTCTAAATTCTAAGATCTAATAATTAGATCTTAGCTTAAGAATTTAGGTAATTAGTTAGGCTGACAAATCCTGAATTTAAGATAAAATATAGGCCTATAGGCGAAATGCTTTGAACATATAAAGTGATATCGATCACAAAATAAGCATTTCTTGTTTAACGCCAAATGACATCGGTAATGTAATAGCAATGCTCGATAAAGATCCAATCAGAGAGCTATAGGCAAATTCGTTCTCACTTGTTAAAACATTGCTTTGCTTACAAAACTTTCCCTCTAGCTATTTAATTATTTAATTCGCTAATGCTATTTTTAACCTCTGAACCACGGGGAGGGGGATTTTAGTATGTTAAAACATTTTTTTTCTTCTTAAAGGGGCGTTTGCTTCACTTATAATTAATTTGCTATCCCTCGGATAAGCTGATTTCAGAGCCTTTTAATATCTAGTTAAGCTAATCATAAGATTAATTAAGAGCCCAGATTGTAGTTAGCTAGCTAAGACCCAAAGTCAGGTAGAAGGTTTAACTAAGGAATGAAATTTTTTTTTAATTTATTTTTTAAATTTTTCTTAAAAAATTAATTATCTCTAATTAATTATTGCATTGTTGTTACGAAATTAATTATTGTAATTTGATACCTTTAATAAGTTGCTAGCTTCACAAAACTTTTTTTATACCTCAGGTAGCTAATTATATGTGCAAAAAAAAAAAAACTCATTTTTATAACTCGAAGGTTAAGCGTGTTCTTGTTTGCTATCTATCGGATAAGATTGTTAGTTGACTAGAAGTGAAGTTTATATTTTTCTTTTTATATTTTTTAAAAATTTGTAAATTTATCTTGAGAGTAAATGAATTGGGAAAGATTATGGGATAGTCAAGTTGAGCAACCGATGCAGGCGGGCCCGAGGCAAATATGTTTGTGAGGAGAAAACGAGTAAAAAAGTCCGAGCCAGAGGGGGGGGGGGGGTAGCGCGAATAAAAAAGGGATCAGTTTAGCCGCATAAAAGTATCGCCCACCTATGCAAGCGAGTTGATAGCCATTATAAAACTTTTAGAAGCCATTAATGATCACCTTGTTGATTGTTTCTTTAACGGAAAAGTAAACTTCTGTTCTACATAAAATAGAATTAGATTAATGAAAATTAATAATGGATCATTAAATTTATAAAGTAAAAAAAATATTACTTAATATTTTAGATTAACAATAAATTATGATTAGAGGATAAAGAAAATATTGTCATTGTATTTGAGATTAGTCTGTTAAAGCAAGATAATATTCAAACAAATGCCTAACATTGTAGTATGGAGTATAGTATTTTAAATCCCCCACACCGTTCCTGATTGTGAGAATATTACTAGTCAAAAAGAAAAGAAATCGTCAAAGATTTTTCTAGGTTCTAGGCAAGAGAAAAATTCTATCTCATTAGTTGATGAATTTTATATTCTTTGAAATGTTGTAAAATTTTCGCTTAATGAAATCTTAAAGTTAATATGCTGATGATGCTACGTGGGATGAATCCGAAATGTCCTAGTTAAAATATTATTATTCCTTCCCCTGGAAAAAAAATATTGTCATAAGGTTTCGGATCCTAAAAAGTCAAAAAAAGATTTATTTAAATCAATTAGAATCCAATTGTGCCTGGACTACATTTAAATATTTAGACATAAAAAGAATCAATTAAAAAATTTATATGTATCTATTGTGGGTCCAGGCATTCTTATTTTAGCCATTTGGAATCCAAATGGCTTAAATAAAATCATCGGACTGCCTGGGGTTCGAACCCACGACCCTTGCTATAGAAGGCAGGTGCGCTATCAAATACACCAAGCCCGAGGGCTTCAATATATTTTATTGGCAATGGCTTGGGTAAATATTATATTTATTCTAAACAAAGTATGTTATTATTATAACTCAAAGATTTTTTTGATAGTGATGTTTAATTGTATTCGTTATATTAAAGCCCTGAGGATGGTCCTATGTGTTACCGAAACGTCGGCTCTGGCACACCAATAAATGAATAATTGTTGAAATAATATTAGCTGTTTGATCCAGAAACATTTACATGTACATTTTATCAGCTATTCACCTTGGACAAACTGAAGGTAGTAGAGAAATAAAATTTTTCTAAAGATGGGTCAAGTGAATATTTTCCAACATGGGGGTGGATTATATGTTTTGGAAATTTCCTTGCTCAATCATAATTTCCTAGTGATTTTTTTTTCAAAAAACTATCATTCAATTTTCTTTAGTGAACATTTCAATTTTTGAATATTAAAAATTATGTTAGGGGGTATAAGATTTTTAAAAAGCTTAGGTGGGGGACATAGCACAAAAAAAAGTTAGGAAAAAGAAAAAAAAGTTGGGGAAGTCCTCGAAACGCAAAATTGATAAATTTTAGGGCAAGAAAGAAATCTAAATTATATCTGCTAAACTTTTTATCAACTTTTTATTTTTTTAACCTATATTGCAAACAAGCTCTTTAAAGATGTATCTCACGAAACGGGGGGAGCTGGAAGTTATTAGCAACAGATTGCTATAAAATCGATATTGTGATATTTAAAATAAACTCTGGCAATATCTTAAATAGTCTGAATATATTATTACTGATAAAATCTAGTTAGGAAAAAATAAAAAAAAAACTTTTCAAATATAAAAAGGCTGGAGGTGAGGGGGTGGGGGCGGGGGTGGAGAGCTTGCTCTCTATTTATAACCATTGATTGACAAACAGGTCAAATGTTGTTGGGGAAAAAAACAAATCTCTAAAAATGATCAAATGGAGAAGAATAAATATTTCATCTAAAAAAGTGAGTTCTCAGCCGATATTGTCATTGTTAAGCTACAAAATCGAGAGTTTGCCTTCCTCATAATCTTTTATTTATAAAAGTTTTGGACGCTTTTCCTGAGAATCGTTGAAATGAGGCCCTGCATGACTTTGTCCCATTTTTGGGGGCAGAGTCACGCTATTGGTTTATTTTATTCTTTTTTATAAATGGCTCTGCAAGCCTGGAATAACTCTAAAAAGGCTAAAAAGAAGATTCTGTACGTTATTTTACATGCAATATTTAAGCCCAGTTTTTGTCAAATTGGCAAAATCAGAAAATTGCGGGACTATGCCCCCACCTACCCTATGTGTATGTTCTGCGTGTATATATATTGTAATCACGTTGTAAATCATGTAAATTCATAACTCCAATAAGTTATTATTATTATACCTCATTTAGCGTTTAGTCAAAGTTAATATGAAAAAAAAAAGAGAGCTTTCTGTTGACCATGAAGATGGTGGCCTAGTCGATCGAAACGTCGCTATGGGTTTCAATATTATAAAGAAAAAAACAACTGCTATTTATTTATTCTACTACATAATGATTGATTAAGCTAACTAAATTTAGTTTTTGAGATATTTGATAAAATTTTCCAATTTAATAATCATACAAGGAAGTCATGTTATTTTTTTTTTTAGTGAATGAATAAAATCTAAAATTCAACACCGAAATTTTAATTATTTTTTTTGTTATAATCATAAAGTATAATGTTAAATTTCCGGTATTAACATTTTTCTGCTTTACTTTTCTTTTAATTGTTTAGCTTAATTGAATAGAAGAAAATAAATAGAGTAAATAGACGCAGAGTTATTCATTAAAGCGAATCAAGTCCTCAACTTTTTTTTTCTCTCTCTCAACTTGTCTGACAACTTTAAATTGAGAAACTTTTTTTTTTTTTTTAATAAATTTGCAAAATATAAAAAAAAAAGATTTAATTAGATCATTATAAATTATGTGTCATGTGAACCACAACAAGAGGCCTAATATATAAATTAGGATTAATTATTATGATTTATTGGTTTATTAATTAAAATATATAATGTATTTTTTTTATTTATTGAAGTAACGTTTCGGTTCTGGTTGAAGGATATGAATTTATTCACCTAAATAAAGAAAATATATATATACCGGTATATATGATATTATTTAAAGATACAGTATCATAATTAAGAACCAAGCTAATCAATTGCCAAAGGCTGTGCCTTATAAATGTATAGTGAATGACAAAACATGTGATTAAGTCGATGAATAAAAGATTTATTTTATTAATTGAAAATTTTGACAAGCAGAATTTTTGAGGTTATGCACTAAGAATAGAGAATATTTTTAAATATATTTTTTGGGCCGATGGCTTTTGACCGAATAAATGAAAAAACAAACATTTTTTTGCACTTTTATAAATAATTTTGACGATTTTTATTATTTCTAGTTCTGTTTAAATTGTGTTCAAATTTGAAACCTTCCTAACAATCACTCATTTTTTTTAAGGTTATAATCATTAGCAGAATTTAACAGAAAAAAATATTGTATAGTGATTTAGTGAGTGACAAAGTTTTAAGGACATCCATGTGTTTTCTACATGAGAGTATTTCATTATTTTTTATATATAAAAGAAATATTTACTAAAAATTTTCTAAGTTTTAACCACGAAAATTTACATTTAAAATGTTTCATATATATATATATATATATATATATAAAGCAAAATATCACATGTAGCTAACGAATGGATGTTCTTTTTTAACTTAGTCACTCCCTATACCTATTTCTAAAGATCTAATTCTAAAAATAAAATGTTATTGAATAATGAAACAATTATTTTTAGAAAATTGAGTTATTTTGACAAGATTTTTGTTAATTGGGCAAAGAATAGAGATATGTGGTTTATATATTCTTTGATTTTAAAATAATTTTTTTTCTAGATAAATCTTTTTTTTTTAAGTTGACCTAATATGTGAGGATGAAATATAAATTAAATCGCATTTGTTTTTTAAATTTTTAAATTAAAAATTGTATTAAAAAGGATATTTGACAATTAAAATTTCGGTTTTGAGGTTAGGTTGAATTGTAAGAGAGAAGGTTTGAGGTCAGACCTGCCGGGTGTCGGTGCCATCGACGAGACTTGGATCGTTGACATTATCCAAAGGTCCACCACCGTTTGTCTGCCATCGTCGATGATAATGGTGATGATCGTCCATCGTCCCAGAAGAAGAGGAGGTTGTCGTCGTCGTCGTCGTCTCCGTTGATGTTGTCGTTGTCGTTGAGGACGCTCCCTCCTCGTTTGTATTCGCCGATTTATGCGCAAAAAACCGCGTTAACGAACTCCACATTCACTAATTTTCACATACACACATATACACACTAATAAACACACTTTGGATTGAGATTTTTTAATGGGGATGATGCTTGTTCTTGTCATAGATGACCAAGACACCACACGCCACCTTGACAGCCCACAAAGAGCTTTCCAGAATAAATGCACTTGGATCGATTCAAGAGATACAAAATCACTTTAGACATTATTAACACGAATTTAAAAAAAGTTGAGAATTTAATGTGAGAATAAAAGTAAAATTAAAAAAAAAAAAGTATATAAGAGTCAAGTATAAAAAGACGAGGCACCCATCGTGGAAACCCGATCAAGACCAAGTGAGTCAGATAGGCGAGAGAGGAGAAGCACAACTGCTAACTGAAAAACTTGCAAAGCCTCTCGCCTGTTTTCATTACCAAATGTCCTTAAATAGATTTAAAAACATCATTCTCTTATCGCTTAATCATAATATATTAGGTTTATTTATCAAATTACTATTAAAAATATATTTTTTATAGAAAAATTAAGAAAATTTATTAAAAAAGTTTTTCTACTGCTGTACTCTCGTGATAAAATACTGAACTAATTTTAAGCGGAGCATTCAAAAAAATCAATACAAATTATAGAGTGCTGCTATCTGTTGAGCTGTTGAGATAATTAAATTTGAGTGGATATTTTTGAAATATTTAATTAAAAAAAAAAAAATTTATAAAGATATTTCAAAATAAAATGAAAATATAATCAATTAAAAAAATTTATAAAATAGCAAAAAAGAGAAAATAATAAATATTTTTCAATGAATGCTCACAACGAGTAAAAATTTTGAAAACAAATTAAAGGAGATCGGCAAGTATTTATAAAATTTCACACGAATATTTTTATCAGAAGAAAATTTTTTTTTTTTAATTATTCTTATACCAAATAAACCAAATTTCAAAATTATTTTTTATGTCCAGTGTCAAATGCGCAAATTCACAAATTTGTCAAAAAAAAAAAAATGTCATTTTCAACAGGAAAATATTTGAAAGGAAATTAATTTTTATGGGAAAAAAAATAATATTTCATCTTTTTTTATAAAAATTAAAAATATATTTAATTTTATTATTTTTACAAGATAATCAATACATCTTATTTAAAAAAAATAAAATATTTATTTATTTATACATCATAATATATACATTTTAATGACAACCACAGCTTTTCACAACAATATCTTTAAATTTCTTTAAAATTACATTTACATCATCGGAGAAATATAAAAGAGAAATAGGGGTGAGTTTTGTCGGAACACAACACGGTTTGGGCACCTGGAAATCATGAAATATATTAAAATAATAAAAAATTAATTTGAAAAAAAAAAAATAAATAAATAAATAAATTACCGATCCAGATTTGACGAGATGAACCAGAGTTTGAACTATAGCATGATTTGTGGCATTCATGTGTGCATTGAGAGGGAAATTGCATTCGCCTCGACAATAATGCGCTGCAAAGCCACTCGGAGCGATTATCCATTCTTCCCACTTTAAATCTTTAAAGCTCACATAAAGATTTTGAATTTGGCAATATCTCTCTTGATGCCAAACGTTTGTTTCTCGGAACTCTGAAATGTAAAGAAATAATTAAAAACAAAACATAAATGTTTATAAATTTTACATCTTGAATTCTAATATATCTGCGGAAACTAAATATATGTCGACACAAAAAATCTGGTGTGACAAGCACAGAACACAACTTTTAATTACCGAAGGTAAGAGAAAGTTCTATGCTGTGCGACCAGTTACACCAGATTTTTTTTTAAATTAACGCCTTGGATTATTTGACCAATAGCAGAGCAGCATTGATGTCACGTGACACTATTGTTTCGTTTGTTCAACACTAGTTGCCGGCGTCGCCACCTTCAGTATGAGCCTCCACGGTCAGTGAAGAAGCGTCCAAAAGAAATCCTCTCTGCTCTCGCCTGATTAACCAGCACCCAAGGATGCAATCTCGACAACTGATCCACGATGTCTTTTCTCCACGAGTATTTCCATTTTAAAAACGCCGACCTCCAACCTTATCTTCACTTTCCTAGGTATTTATTTTCCTTTTTAATCCTTTTCATTTTTATTACATAATCGTAAAAAGAATCAATTAAATATAGAATGAAAATTATTTTATTATTAATTATTTTGAATATGCTTTTTCGTTTTATAAGTATTCTCATCTGTATACAAAATAAAAAAATAATATCAAATTAAAAAGATAATTTAACATGAGTGTGAGTAAATAGATAATTCTTTTTCATCAAAATTGATGGAGATGTTTCTAGAACCCTCTGCATATGAGAGTGTGGGGATAGGAGCCAATGAATATAACTATGGTGTTTTCGTTCTCTTCTTCTGTGCAAAAGTAGCGTTCTACTTTATCTCTTTCTCGGCCATTCATGTGTTGTTGGTTGAGTGTCGTTCGATTTGTTCATCTTCAGAGATTTATATTTGTTTTCTATTATTAGATTTATTTTTATTCGTTTTTTTTACAAGTCTAATTAATTTTATGTTTTAAACAATATTTGGTGAGATTTTTTAATTTATTATTTCTATTTTATTTTTAATGCCTAATTACATCTAAAAAAATTTCTATATTTTCTCCTAAATATTTTTATTGATTCCAATAGGATTGAATTAAATAAATTACATACATATATTTATGATCCCATAAGTATATTATAAAATCTGGTGTGATTGACCGCACGCCACACAATTTTCTCTTATTTTTGGTAATCGAAACGCTATCGTTATAATAAACAAACAAAATATTTCAATTTTACTCAAAAGTCTATAAGATAAAGAAATGAAGAATGAAAATGATAGAGAAATAAATAAAATATGTATTTTTTCTAAAGATTCGAAACGATACTTAAGACTACGGGAACTTAGTTGGGAACTCATTAAATTCCGCCAATGGCGGATACAAGGGGGGGGGGGTAGAGGGGGCTATTTAAAAAAGGTTTCGAATTTTGGGGAAAAATGAATCGAAGGGAGCGAATTTTGAGAAAATTTCCCATGTTTATAAATTTTACATCTTGAATTCTAATGTACCCAGGGCCGCAGACAGACTTGACAGGCCCCGGGACTACTTACTACTTACTAATACGGGCCCCCCCAAAAAAAAAAAAAAAAAAAAAAAAAACTTAAAATTTTTTTTACTATGTAAAAGGTTATTGTGTCCTTCATGCCAACAATTTTTTACACAGTTTTTTGACACAACTTTTGAAATAGTTATACATAGCTTACAATATTTATTTAAATAAAGTTATTTAAAAATTTTTCAAAGTTTCCTAAATAAAGAGTTAGAATAATTTATCGATGCCAGATCCGGACAGAGGATTTCTGGGTGAATCTGGGGGTATGGAAAATTTTTTGAAAATTAGCCACTGAAATCTGCGTTTTTAGCTATCTTGAGTCGTGAAAAGATCAAACTTGATTGAGTTTAAAGGGCCCGGGCCCCCTGAGGAAAAAAATTTCAAGAAAATGATTTTTTTTTTTAAATGAAATATTAACCATGAAAAATTATTTTTTATTAGAAAATTAAGGTGGGAGCGCAATGGGCCCGGGCCCCCTCGGAGGGCCCGGGCCCCGGGGATATAGCCCCCTCGCCCCCCCCCCTGTCTGCGGCCCTGAATGTACCTTATTGTCGGAAACTAAATATATCGCCTGCTGAGAATCCTAGTGGCCAACGTTCGAAAATTCAATTTTTTAGTTAAGCCTAGCAAACCTTGTTTAAACGTCTTCTCTTTTTTTTTTGAGTGCCCATGGGCAAGTGGCGAAAAGTTATTTCCATTCTTTGCTATTGATTCTGGCCTATTCACTTGTTCCCCCGCAGGGCCGCACCTAGGAAAACTTGCGCCCGGGGACAAAATTATAATTTGCCCTCCCCCCTACCAAAAAAATTATATTTTATTAAATATAGGCCTATATTCAACATTAAATCTGTTTACAGCCGAAATTCCACCCCCAAATTCTGGCGCCCCAGTGCTAATTCCTACTACTATTTTTTTTAGGCATCTTGTATTCACTCAGAGGCTTACATCTTGTGAGTACGTGGTTGGTGACCGCGATTTACTCGAGCCCTTCCTTCCAGACAATTTTAAAGATAAATAGCTCGTGGATTTAATACTATTTAATTTTAAAACAAAACAATAGACCAAAGATTTTTAATGAATACATCTTGACTTTAAAAGCCAGGATATGAGAATCCTTTTTGCACAACCATAAAATAAAATGTGTATTAATTAAGAACTCACCTTCAAAGGGACTCCTTCCAGTTGTGACATCAGCGCTATATTTTTTTCTTTCTTTTTAAAAAACCTCTCGTCTTTTTCGTGTTAAAATATTATTTTCATTTACTTTCGTTGATTGGGAAGATTTAAAATAGCCAACTAGGAAGGGTTGCCGATCCAATTTTTCATCGTCGTTTATTGTTAAAATAATTCCAGCCTCGTCCGGTCGAATTTCATGAGCTTTAAAAAAACAAAAAAAAAAAAAAAAAAATTTATCATACAGGTTTTGTTTGAAAATAAGAAAAAAAAAATTAAAAGATTTAAAGTTTAAGCAATTGAAGTTAATTTGACTTGCATCCCACACGTGGACATTTAACTATTCCGAGAAAATGTGTTTTTGACTCTCCTCTCAAGCATCCCACTCTTTTGGAGCAATTTATTATATAATTAACTTGAAGAATTTTCCTTTTAAGATAAGACACCGTAAAAATCAGTTTCTGGCCTCAATGACTTCAGCAGAGCAGATTTTTTTTAATTTTTTTTCTGAGGCCTTTTAGGCACTGTCCCTATTTATTTCAATTGATTTTTAGTCAAATTTTTGTTTCTTGAGACGGGATACGAACTCCTCCTAGGACAGGAGACAAGCACTCTACTAGTGAGCTACGGCCCAGGAATTTGTCGAGTTCAAGACCGCACTTACGAAAACTTGCACTCGGGGCCAAAATTATAATTTTCGCCCCCCCCCCCCTACAAAAAAAATTATATTTTATTAAATATTTATTCAACATTAAATTTGCTTACAGCCAAAATGCCGCCCTCAAATTCTGGTGCCCGTGGACTAATTCCAACACCCCCCCCCTTAGACCAGTCGACAAAATGAGATAAATATTAGATTTATATATTCCTTTCTAATAACAAAAAAATATTTAATTTTAAAGTTTGTTATTTTTTGTCTTCATTAAAATGAATAATACAATTTTTTTTTTTTTTTTTTAATTATCAACGTTCCCGGCGCTCCTGTCTTTAATGCGCCCCCCTCAGCACCGTCCTTTTTGCGTAACTGGTCGAGTTATTAGAACCCTCCCTAGAAGTCAAATTCATAATCAATCAAAAGAAAATATTTATATTTTGAGTAGATATGTAGAGCTTATAGCTGGTTGTTCAATCAGGATAGGTGAAAAGGTGAAGAAATTCTGCAGCTAGTTGTATTTCATTATTTTATTCCCACCACGTTAACGTTTCGACCCCGGTTGAGATCATCCTCAGAACAGGTGGGTGTTATGTATGTGTATATTTGTAAATTCCAGTCATATATTATATACAAAACTCAAAGATAAATAAATACAAATAAATTATATTAGTTGTGACATAACACCCAACTGTTCTGAGGATGATCCCAACCGGGATCGAAATGTTAACGTGGTGGGAACAAAATAATGAAATACAACTAGCTGCAGAATTTCTTCACCTTTTCACCTATCCTATTTATATTTTGTTTCAAAATAGAAAACTGCACACAAGCAGAATAAATTTTAAAGAGATAGCGTCTAAAAAATAATTTATTTATTAATCAGAACCACTTGGGTGAATTTCGAGAAATTCGAAAAAAAATTTTAAAAAGTATTAATACTAGTACTCTTTTATTCAAAAGATTCGTGTTTCGTGCCAGCGGGAAACCTACAGAGGCGTAGCGAGCTTAACTCGCGCCAGGGGCACCATACCTTTTTAGCGCCCTTCCCCTCCCCATTCGAAAACCATATAATATTATATTATTTTTTGTTTTGCGGACCATTTGGAGTAGCGGCCTGGGCATGATGCCCCCTCCCCCTCGCTTCGCCACTGAAAACCTATCTTAAATATCAAATTTCATTCAAACTCGTAACTCTTCTCGTTCTTGAATTATTTTGTTCACACACTCATAGACACGCCACTTTTTTCGTCTCAGAGAAGCCATCCAAATCATGATAGATTATTGCATGGATCAAAAGAATCGTCCTGAAGATGGGATCGATTTGATCCCGAAACATCGACGATAATTAAATAAAGTTTTTTTTTTTATTATTATTTGCTGGCTGCCTACCCTACATCTACCTAATCCTGATAAAAGAATCTTTCTACTGACCAGGGTGTCCTGCCCGGTGCACAGCAATATAAAGTCCTTGGTTCTTGTCAGGGCAGCTGATCCAATCCGCTAACGGTTTCGTTGCATTTAATGTCACCCAGCCTTCAGCTTCTGCTATTGTTTGCATTTCGGTTATTTTTATCATTTCAGCAGATTCACCCTCATCCAGCCCTATCATCTCATAAACGAGCACCATATAAGACTCCTCTCTTGATTCCTAAAAAAAAGAGAAAAAGAAATCAAAATAATGAATATAAACATAAAATGAGAACAATCGTTCGTTTTTTTTTTTTACAAAATAGGCAAGCAAAGTGTATTTTCTATAGCGGGCAATGATTGTGGCGATTAAATCTGTTGATATATAAGGCAGCGGGAATGACCTCCCCTACTTTGTCGCAGAGGCGTATATAAGGCGGAAGAGCCCCCCCCCGAAAAAAATTTCTATATACGCCCCTGCTTTGTCGTATAAAGTTTCATTTGTTTATATTTACACTATTTCTGGTCTATTCTCTAAAAGCAGACGTTAAAATTTAAAATAAACAAATGGGTGTTAAAAAGTAATGTAAAAACAATCAGCGTTTAAAAATCCTATTCTCTAAACAAAGTTTTAACAGCGACGTTAACATGTTGCTTTTATTTCAAAGCTATCAAAATCATAACCTTACTTTTTAAGTTAAGGACGTCATGTTTATTTTAAATACCACGTTAAAATATTAATGGCACCCCCTAGACATGGCATTAATTTTTAACACTATTTACTAAATGTTAATACTTTGGCTTTAAAGTTTTTGTTTATAGAATAGCTATTTGAGGGAAGGAAGTGATTTTGAATAGTATTTTTTAACGCTGATTGTTTTTACATTACTTTTTAACACCTATTTGCTTATTTTAAATTTTAAAGTCTGTTTTTAGAGAATAGACGCATGGGCGTACCCAGCGAGGGGCAGGGGGGCAGCTGCCCCCCCCCCCCTCAGAAGCAACAAAAAAAAAATTAAATGTTTAAAAGTGATGAAACGAAACAAAATTGGTGGATGGCGACGGGGAATGATTCTTTTTGTTAGGACTCGAGGGTTTTTAGGCCTTTAATTCGAAGGCTTTACCCCTCTATATAAAAATAGCTATGTCACAATCTGGACGACCATGATCCGCCCCCCCCCTGGACGACCATGATCTGACCATGCCCCCCCCCTAGTTTTGTTCCTGGGTACGCCCATGAATAGACGTGTCTGTATGCTTTTGTTTTGATTTTTTTTTTTTTTTCAAAATTAGCAAAAATTGTCTTTTCTTTGTTGATTATTTCAAAAACTATTCATTTATCGAAAAAATGCCAAATAATAAAAACTTTATAAAATAGTCTGTGTATTATAATCTGACAAAAAAAAATTGAAAATTTCAAAATTTTCGAAAAACTTATACTTCCGGTTGACGTATTTACTCCAAAAGTTGATACATTTTTTAGTGTCAGAAGTATATACCTAATTTCATCGATGTGACTGCTTGTGCTTTTAAACAATCTGTTCACACACACGGACATCTAATTCCAAAAATTTTTTTTTTTAGACCCGTCATCAAAATCCCCTAGTCGATTTTTTTTTACGAATTTCGTATACGAAAAATTAAAAAAGTACTAATTTGTACACTCTTATTTAAAACTAAAAAAAAAGAATTTCCAGATCTATTCGGTATATATTTTAGTTGCCAGCTTATTGTCCCTCTTGGATGTTTATTAAATTTTGTATTCAAACGTTCCACACGCTGGGTTTTCGTGGCCACCTACCGTGCTTGAAATGTCTTCACTGCAACAACTCTGTTGCTTATTTAAAAGGAAGAAGAAATTTTATCCTGGTGGATATGCATAGTTGTCGAATGAATGGTGAATGGGTTGCCGGTGCACCGGGCGACGCGCCGATTATCACAGGGTGATCCAAAGCGTTTGTAAATTAATTTGAACTATTTATGAAATTTAATTTAAACCCTCAAAGTGACGACCTAGCGTGTTCTACATTCTACTTTTACTCCAATATACCATGTGATCGGGAAATAATCATGTAGAGAAGATAATCAATTAAACCTAGGTGTTTTTAAGAAAGTAAAATATTTATAATATACGAACTTGGTAGATGCGCAGTTCTGCATCCACAATTGATTCTGAACTTGGTGCCTCCATAACTTCAAACCAGAGACGTTTGCCTTTTTCATGACGGCGCGGCGCAACGCGACTATCTGCAAGAAAATAAAACATTCTTTAATAAATTAAATCGCTTGCTTCCATATTTACAACTAGAATCTTCTATATATATAATTGTGGAGTGTCCGTCTGTCTGTTTGTTATGACTGCCCAATTTCCCGTTGGAAATTTGAACGTTATGAAGAGTCCAGGAAAAAAAAAAACTCGGATTCCCAAATTCCCAAAGGAGAAGGCTCAAAAAATTCCTTGAAATTAAACAGAAGGAATTTTGTTCTTGTCACCCCTTATGAAAAATTAAAGCCAATTAATTTTAAATTTCTTAAATGAAAAAAATTATAAAATTTATTATATACTGGTATATATGTTTCTTTTAATTCTTATAGGAATATATAATAGGTATTTATAAAATACATAAAACCAAATATATATTTTGCCCTCGGGCTTGGCGTCGACCATACATCCTGATGATGAGTATCACGCTGGTTAGCGTTCGAAACGTCGGCAGAGAAGATTTAAATTTTGTTTTTTTGTTGGCTGCTTTTTCATCAACTTCTGAATTTAGTTACCTCTTCGATTAGATTAATAAAAGAAGATGTCCGCCTCTCTCGAATGAAAATCCCAATAAAATAACACGCTTCGGCTTCAAATAGATAACCCCTTCATCAGTTCTAATGAGAATATAGGCAATCTCGATGTGCTATTCATACAAATTGTGTTTATTCTCATAAGTACTGATGATGACGTTATTTAATTAAAGCCGAAACGTTTTCTTTTATTAGGATTTTTATCCGATAGAAGCTACTTTTATTTTTCTAATTAAGAGAAAGGTATTTTTTGATGATGCTTCTGCCAAACCTTATCCTTATCGTCTCTTCATTAACTTAATAATTAATAAAGCGAAGGGGTGGCTGGATATGACCCTCCTGCCTCTACCTGACCATAACCTTGACTTGAGAGGAAATAATGCGATAAAAAAAAAAAAACTTTAATTATATGATCCTATCCACAAAGGGGTCTGATGATCTCAGATTGAAAGCCCTAGGAAAAGAACGATTTTCGAAATAAACGTTAACAGGCACCCCATTTGGGGATTTATTGACTTCATTATTTACCAAAAATTCACATATTGCTTGTTTAGAAATCAAACACTCTGTCTATTTTTTTTTATTAAAATTTTGGGGAGGTGCGCATATTATGGACCGGGTCTATAATATGGACCACCGGCTTTTCTGAAAGAATGTTCGTTCTGTCAATCCGAGGGTCAACGCATGCTATCCCCCCAACAGCCCAGTCCCCCTCTTAATGCCAATTGCCCCCATGCACCTGACTTCTCGGGAGCCATTTTTCTTTTTCATCAACTCGCGACGGAATTTTTTTACATAAATATGTAAGCTCATAACGTCAACAAATATCATTTGAATGTGAAAGTAATTAAACCAAGGGGAAGGATGAGTTATTTTACAATTATTGATATTAAGTTGTAACATCGTAAAGTTATTATAGATTTTTGAAAAAAAAAATAATTTCCTCGAAATATATTGGACCACCGGCATGTTTTAAATATGGACTAGGGTCCAGTCAATGGCAATCACGATAACTGCTTACCTGAGGCACGGAAATAAATCCATGAAAATAGTCCAAAAGAAAAGAAAGATCTCAAAAAATCTGGTGTGACTGGTCGCACTTCTCTTACCTTTGGTTATTGAAAAAAAAAACTGAAAAAGTACATCAGTAAAGTACTAGTACTTTTTGGCAGAATCTGTTTAAACGCTTCGTGTTAGGGCTCAGGGGGGGGGGGGGTGCATAACTAAAATATAAAATTTCAACCTCGAATTTGAAACCAAGTGGTCCATATTATGTTACTTTTTTTTTTTGAAAGTTCATCAAAATGAAATATTTTAGAAAAATGTTGATTTTTATAAAATGTTGATGTTTTTTTAAAAATTTACTTAATGATATTTATAGAAGTGTTTCAAATTGATAATACTGATTAAAATTAAAAATTCTTGGTTTTATTTGACAAAATCCTTATAGTGGTCCATAATTGGTGCAGTTCCCCCTACGCGTAAAAAAAACGTACCACTTTGTATTTTCTTATAAAGACCTGTTCTAATCTATCTTACTGGTACTGTGATTTATTAAACATTTAATATGAAACAGGAGGGGCCGAGGGCCCCCCCGAAATTTTCCAAAAACCTATACATATATAGGGATATACAGAGATCAGCGCAACAAATTTTTCTGCAGGATGGAAAACTGGTTCCGCAAAAGAACAAATGTTCCGCAAAAAATTTCGTGTGAAAAAAATGTAGTTTCTTAAAAAAAAAATTTCCTCAGAAAAAATGTTTGAGTTCGGGCGCCCCCCCCCCGAAAAAATTTCTAAATACGCCCCTGATATGAAATATCCATACATTACACATTTCTAAGTAAATTCAACACAAATTCATATCATTTTAATAAATAATTGCAATTTAAATAAAACAAAGACAAAAATGTAGAAATCTTTTTATTTATGTCAAATTTCTAAAATTTGAAAAATAATCTTTACATTTCAGATTTTCTCTGTCTATTTTATTGGAGATACTAATAAAAACAAAATTTTCAATTGATATCCAACAAAACAATTATGATTTGTCCATCAAATTGAATATCGACATAAGATTTAAACTTTCGACCGTTGGTTCTCGTTGAAACATTTTGTAAATTAAAATTAAGTATACAAATTAAACACTAGGTTATCTGTTTCAAAGGTTTTATTAATTAAAAAATTAACACTTGATACGTATTTCGACAATTTCTTGTCATCATCAGAAGTGATTACATTCTAAAGTGATTACTTCTGATGATGACAGAAATTGTCGAAATACGTATCAGGTGTTAATTTTTAATTAATAAAACCTTTGAAACAAATAACCTAGTGTTTAATTTGTATACTTAATTTTAATGAATATCGACATATTATTCTTTATCATTAAAGTAGATTAGAACAGGTCTTCAAACAAAGTGTTATGTTATTTTTGAGTATAAAGGGGGGATTTTGAAGTATGAGACTAAAATCTATTTAAATAAATTTGAAGTGAAGACTGCATAGGATCGATACCCACCCCAATAGACGTAAGTCCCCACCTGACATGTCGTCGCAGACAGAATGTGCACATTCGGCGGTTTTTTTTTAGAGTTAAATGAACTTTGAATTTTCCCTTTTCGCAAATACTGTATATTCAAATTCCTCCTCCGAAAAAAAAGATTAAACCCTCAGTCTATTTTTATTCTTTTTCAAAAGGCTTTAAGTGTTTTTTAATAGACTCCTTAAGGTCCTTTTTTCTTTTTTGTCCAGTCGTATTTTATAGAATAATAAAAAGAAAAATAAATATGTTTATATATAAATAATTCATAAAGTTTCCCAATGGAAAACATGCTGATGACGTAAGTTATTTATTTTTATAAACTTGTCAAAGGCGAAAGAAAGAAAGAAACAGGTAGAAAGAATATGGCATTTAAGTGACCTGACTGGACCCCGGTTGAGAGTCTTCTCACTCCCCTACCTGCTTTGCTTGTTTGACTCGCTGAGTTTCGTTTTTTTTTTTTTCTTTTACCTGACAACTAAAACTATATTGATTATTTTGTTTATTTAATTTAATGACTCGCTGAAAAGAGGAGAGCAGCCCGAAATTATGCATCATGGCTTCTATTTAGAAGGAAATAGGGACGAAGTTATGCATGAAGGAAAACCAAAAACGAAATTGAGATAAGAACGCCATCTTGTAGAGAAAAAGAAGATCTATTTAAATCACAACATTATTAATCTGTGTTCTTTTTTTTTTTTGTATATAACCAGAAAAAAAGTCCCTGCCTTTGGTTTTGTTTACAATTATGCGAATGAAATGCCTCTTATCTCAGATTTAGGTTGATGACGCTTGGTTCATTCATGCATAACATCATCCATAGAGCGTTATGAATTTGGAATTAAAAGATACGAGATCTATTCATTTGAATAAGGTTTTAATTTTAATTTATACCTATTCTATAAATTCGGACTTTGCAATGTTTGATGATTAGCTTCTGGTGCCAAAGGTCAAGGGTTCGTCCGAAAAATTTATTTCAATTGAAATAAATAGGAAATGTCTTCAGATGCCAAAAAGATCTTAAACAAAAATAAATAAATAAAATTTGAAAGCTCGGGTTGGTGACCCCGAGCAATGTGGAACGTCCCCGGTAGCCCAAGATATTATCAAAATGTACAGTCAGTTTCAATATTAACAGCCACCCTTAGAGAATAGAGCCGTGAAGTTAGACAACCAGAGTGCTTAGCTGGCGTAATTGTTGTCTCAAAAAATAGTATTTAGACTGCAATATTAAATAAAGTTTATTTATTTATTAATTTAATTATTGAGGAGGCGATCAGCCGAGGGGATAAAGCAGTTAAGCTTATAATTCTGAGTTGAAGACAACTCGAGTTCAAATCCACCTCATGGCAATAAATTATCCAACTCTATTTGAGATGCCTCCTCCTGAGGAAGGAAACGGGAACCCACCTCAGTATTATTCCCATAAAAGTTACTCCTCAGAGTAATCACAACGTGTCAGATCTGACACTAATGATTGCATAGAATTTAATTATAAGGACGGTCGGCCAAAAAAAATAAATACTTTTGCGTATTATCCGCAGTGGAGGATCCAGAGGTGTTTCTCGGGGGGGGGGTAATCTGGAGTGACTGGTCGCACAGCACACTATTTTTTTCTTAATTTCGGTAATTTAAAGGGGCGCATTCTGTACTTGTTTGCCAGAATATAAATATAAATCAAATTTTTCAAGTATTAATTTTTAGAATTTTACATTAAAAATACATTTTTTTTTTCGAAGAAAAAGTATTTTTTTCAAATCTCAGGGGGTAATTACCCCCTTTACCCCCCCCCCCCCCTTTGTATCCGCCCTTGATTATCCATTTATTTGTAAATATTTCTGACCCCAGTGATATGGAATCATCTTCAGTACAATCAACAGATTTTTTTCAAATCGTTACTTTCTTCCAATTGATTATAAAAATTGCATTCATGGGATGCTCAGCTATTTTGTTTTTTGCTCAATTGGTGTACGTTCAACCTTAGAAGTAGGCCTATTTTATTACTTTCTCTTAGCCTATATATGAAATATATAGGAGAGAAAGTATTGCGATCATGTCAAAAATTCGATGTCGAGATTTTGATGGATATACATGTTTTGAGGTCCCCTGAGTCCAAAAAAGTGGGTCCCGCAAATTGGTCTGTGTGTATGTATGTGTGTGTGTGTGTATGTATGTGTGTGTGTGTGTGTGTCTGTATGTGTGGACAGATTTTTAGCATGAAGGAATTGAGCTACCGGATTGAAATTTTATATTTAACTTAGGTACCTTCCCACACGCTCAAAATAAGCTTTTGAACAAAATCGGCCAAAAAGTACTAGTACTTTACTGATGTACTTTTTCAGTTTTTTTCGATTTTCTCAAAATTCCCTCCAAGGATTTTTTTTTTTTAAATTCATAAATGAACTATTTTTTAGATGCTCTTTATAATGTATATTCTCATTTTGCCGTTGAAATCTTCTGAAGACCACTTTACTCTTGTTCTTCATAGGAAAGATAGAAATGGTTGCCATGGTAACGGAATTTAAATCTTTTCCTTTTTATTAGATTAAAAATCAATTATGATGATTTTATTTAAGCCATCTGGATACCAGATGGCTTAAATAAAAATGCCTGGACCCTAATATATATAAATTCATAAATAACGGTTATACGTAAATGTCTTAAATGGCCTGGAGCTGCCGAAAAGACAGTGTGAATGTGTGTGTGAGTGTGAGTGTGAATGAGAAAAAAGAGTGAATGTTTTAAAAAAAAAAAAAAAAAAAAAAAAAAAAAAAAAAAAAAAAAAAAAAAATCAATTATTATTTAAATTCCCATTTATTTTAAATTTATTTGTGTCTTTAATTGTTTCAAAGAAAACATATATGTCTCTCTCTCACTTGCAAACATTATCGTCTCTCTCTACTCTTTTTAAATTCCCTTTCCACCTTATCTTCGCATAGGCCTAATGTTAATTTCCTATAGGGATTTGTATGTTAATTTCGATTCAACAGGGTCCCCTTTAGAACTTTTTAGGCATTTAAAATTTTTTTTTTTCCAATTCTTGTGAAATTTTGTATTTATTTACGATTCTATATTGTGTATAAAATGTCCAAATATGAGATTAAAATTTTGAAAAATAACCATAGTTTATTTGAAGCAGTCAACATTTAAAATGCAAGTTTGAAACTAAGGTGCTATCGGAAACTAAATATATCTCGACACAAAAATCTGGTGTGACCAGCACAGTGCACAACTTTCTCTTACCGAAGGGTAAGAGAAAGTTGTGTGCTGTGCGCCAGTCACACCAGATTTTTTTAATAAAATCCTTCTGCCTCCTATGAAAGGTATTTAAATGTCAACCAAAAGGGATAGCCTCTCACTGTTGAAGTTTCGGAGGGGAAATTCTAATTCTACTACATCAATACAATCAGCTATAAAATTTGAAATATTAACATATATTTTAAATAGAGTAAATATTTTTGAGTTCGCTCAAATACCATACTAGCCCTCGGGGCTTGATGTAGGGGTTAGCGTGCGTATACCTCGTATACCAAAAGTCGCGGGTTCGGACTCCAGGCAGTCCGATGATTTTATTTAAGCCATTTGAATACCAAATGGCTTAAATAAGAATGCCTAGACCCCCAATAGATATATTAAACATACAAGTATCGTTTAAAGTCTTAAATGGCCTAAGTTGCCGAAAAGACTGTGAGTATGTATGTGTGTGAATGTGACTGTGAATGAGAAAAAAGTGTGAGTGTTAAAAAACAAAAAAAAAAAAATACCATACTATACAAATACAAACGCAATCAAAGGGAGGGAATCATCCTCTAGGTTTCTTACGCCAATTAGGCCTAACTAAAACCATTTTTTTTTTTTAACACACACTTTTTCCCCTACACACTCACATTCACACACACACACAACATACACACAGTCTTTCGACCTCTTAAGCCATTTAAGACTTTTTACGATAACCGTTATTATGAATATACAGTGGCGTCATTTCAACTTTTTCTTGGGGGGGGGCAAATTTTTTTCTTGGGGGCAAACAATTTTTTTTTTCTTAAAATTTACTTATAAATGGGTACACAAATTTGGCCAAAACATATTTAATTTAATCAATTGTTTAATTTTGTACAGTTTGTATACTCGTAGATGTATTTTGGAGTATTTTATTTAGAATAATATAAAATTTTATAAAAATCAGAGCCCTTGGGGGGGGGGGGGCAAATGCCATATATATTTATATATATATATATATATTGGGGTCCAGGCATTCTTATTTAAGCCGTTTGGTATCCAAATGGCTTAAATAAAATCATCGAACTGCCTATGGTCCGAACCCCCGACCCTTGATATACAAAGCAGGCGCGCTACCAACTACGCCAAGCCCGAGGGCAACTAAAACCATTTGATTTGCATTCAAAATTAAAAAAAAAGTATCAACAATAGAGAGGGAGCGGGCAGCCAGAGGTAAGCCTCTACGAAATGAAACTCAAGAGTAGTGGAGACAGTTTCGGCTATAATTAAACATCGCCATCCTCAGTCCATTTTCGAGCTGTAAGCATTGTACAATTTTGTAAAAAAATTAAAATTATAAACATTCATATATACAAGAAAATTATTTTTCAACATACAGTATGCACTCAAATGCCAACGCATTGAGTCAAATATATAATCAACAATATCCACCTATTGACAACTCTATATTTGACTCAATACGTTGGCATTTGAGTGCATACTGTATGTTGAAAAATAATTTTCTTGTATATATGAATGTTTATAATTTTAATATTACAAAAATTGTACAATGCTTACAGCTCGAAAATGGACTGAGGATGGCGATATTTAATTATAGCCGAAACTGTCTCCACTACTCTTGAGTTTCATTTCGTAGAGGCTTACTTCCTGGCTGCCAGCTCCCTCTTCTATTGTTGATATACAACAGCCACTTCACTTATTGTCTTAAAAAAAAGTTTCTTTAAAGGGACGATAATTGTCCTTTTGTCCTTCTTTAAAATGGGTTCTAATTCATAAATTTCTAATTTTCAATTTCACATATCCAACTGAAATTGTTCTATAAATAACTCAAGTAATTTTATTTTTTTTTAAACAAGCCCTTAGACCCCCCCACATGCACACCTCCTGGAATCTCGGGACAGGTAGATGGGCAGAGAGAGAGAGAGAGAAGAGAGAAGAGAGCTTTGTTTGTGTGAGGTCTCCAATCAGTGAAGGACATTTTCAATGACTTCTCTTTTCAAATGAAAAAAAAAAAAAAAAAATACACGGTAGGCTAAGTCAAACTAATAACCATTATATCGGAGTAAAGATGCTGCTTTCTATGCTGCATTATTCGTTCAAGAATAATTGTAGGAGATAAATAATCTCAAGGGATCCCCTCTAAGGAAGCAAATTTATCCGACCGATAGCAAATCATCGATATAGTAAACAAGAACACGTTTAACCCTCGAGTTAAAAAAATGAGTATTTTCTCATAAATCTAGTTATTATCTCAGAGGTAGAAGTTATAAAAATTATTAAAAATTAAAATCTATTTATAAATCGCTAATGTCTGTCTGTCTGTCTGTCTGTCTGACACGCTCTGTTTGACCAACTTGCCAATATTTTATATGCTTAAAAACGATCTCCTACTGATATTACATGAAAATTATTTTCGTCCCGGAAATTTTTATAACTTTTTGAGTTCTAGTTTTGGCTTAATATTGTTTTATATTGCTTTAATATTGTATTTATATTGTTTTGGTTTTGTTTTCATATTGTATTAATTTCGCTTTTGTTTTACTTTTTCTTTAATAAATTTCTCTTTTGTTTTGCTTTGGTATTGTATTAATTTTGTATGGTTTATGTTAATTTTTATGTATTTATTTTGTAAACATTTTGGCCCAATGGCGCGTGACTAAACGGGCGAAAAAAAAAAAAAAACTTTAAAAACTTGAGGTTAATAAATCCTCAAGTTTTTTTTTTTTTTTATTATTTAGGGTAAGGCTATTCGGCCATACCTACTTAAAAAATTTCAAAATATCAATACAAAATAAAAACAATAAAAATACAATAATAAAACAAAATTAAAGCAATATCAAAGCATAAGTAATAATCAAAAGATGAAAATCGAGAGTGTAACGGCTGCCGGGTTAAAATTTTATGTTGCAGTCAGTAATTCCTAAAGTTACGATTTTTTTTTTTTAATTATTAAGGTCTTTTATGCCCTCGAGCTTGGCGTAGTTGGTAGCGCGCCTGCCTTGTATACCAAGGGTCGAGGGTTCGGATCCCAGGCAGTCCGAACCCGCGACTTTTGGAATACGAGGTTAGCACGCTAACTCCTACACCAAGCCCCGAGGGCATTCTTTGCATTTATGTATTCTATGAATGAAAACAAATCGTCAAGCAGGTAGTGGATTGGAATAGTAGTAATTTTTTTCCAATGATTTTATTTAATGCATTTAAAAAAAAAATAAATAAACAGGGCTTGTGTTCCTAATTTCACCTAAAGGGTAGTTAAGCCTTATACCAAACTTTAGGTTTTAGCTTGTTAACTACGATCAGAGTTGTAATTTAATTAGCTTAACTAGATGTGAAGTGAAAGTCAACTAGCTTTACGA
>JAKCPI010001714.1:0-77073 GCA_023213315.1 Euborellia annulipes | reverse complement strand
ATGTTCAGGTGTTATTGAATAGGGGTCGGTTGAAATTGTTTCACGAAAGGCACCGGTGCGACCCGCCCGGATTTAATAATTTTAATTGCGTGAACAGCCGGCTGACGTTTCCGGGCTGTATTTCGCCATATCGAGTTTGTGACCTGGTGACTCGAATCAATTCGGGGTCTAACGTATGTGTTCCAGGTCTAGGGATTGGGATTGGTTGTGGTGGTGGTCGAGGTGGGGACTCGGGCCCTTCACTGAGGTCACGTCCCCCTCGACATCGTTGTCGGGTAAGTTACTTTTCTCTCATATTGACACGTTCTTCTTCCTGAGTGGCCTCTTAATTTATTTTCCACTATATCAACCGCGGGTCTGAATTAACTTGCATAAATTGACAAATCGAATTGATTTCCCCCGTAAATTCTTGCTGAATTTTCCTTTCAGTTTGATCTAACATTTTCTATTTTAATCTCTAATTTATTACTATTTTGATCTAATTTGTTTTGCATTAGCTGGAATTGTTGTAACAGAAGATCCCATGGTATCATATCTCCAACCTTAGAATCCGCTGTAGTTGGTGGTTTTACACTGCACGGCATTATTATACGAGGTGGTTGTTTTAAGTCCTTTTTGACGTTACGTTTTTGACAGGAGACTTTTGACAGCTGTCAGAGACACGTGGCTTTATTTTTTGTATTTATTTATTTTTTTTTTTTTTTTAATATATTTATTTATTTTAATTTTAATTTAGTTCACGATTTTATTTGATTTTAAAAATTTTATAGTTTATTAAATTTGAAGGAGTAAAATTTTATTTAGAAAATTATTTGAAATTATTATTATAAATAATATTGGTTTACTTTATAATTCTAATATTATTTGATATCAAATTTATTTCCTTAATTGATTATATCAAATATCAGGGACAAAAATTTATTTTAATTAATATCAAATATTTAAGAGATGAAAGTTTAAAGTTAACTTTAGGTTCCAGCTATTCTCTCATCTATGTTATCTGTTAAAAATGAACTTTGGTAAAGAGATAAATTAGTATTAAATTTTATGCTGACCGGTGAGGGGTTAACAGATCCCAGCCAACCTCCAGCCATGTTATATTAATGTGCTGAAAAGAAATCTCTTATATTTAAAGTTGTGGGGGTAAACAAAGCAAAGTCGAGATTTTTCAGATTAATATGTGTTTTTAATTTATTCAAAAAAAAGAAATATTTTTTTTTATGTTTGTAATTATTAACGAGTATCTGCTTCTTTGATATATAAAGATAATGATTTAGTTTTATATAATTATACTAATTAAAATTAAAGTGTAATTAAAAGTATTGATTGTTCAAAGTTTTCAATTTTTATGTTAATTTTAATGATTTTATATTTTTAATATTTATTTATATTTAATACCAAGCTTGGATGCAAAATTTTTTATTATTGAATATATTTTTTTTTTTTTATAAAAACAAAAGCTAGCTTTTTATTAAGCACTGCACTGAGGGGAAAGGGAACCGATGAAAATCTTATCTTTGATGTGGCTCCCACGAAGACATTTGCTGCTACCGGTGGTGGTCCAAGTCAGCCAGCGGTGAAGTGACCAATGGTCGTTGATACTGTGATTCTTCTTTGAAGATATGAATTTCGGTGGTTTTTTAACACATCACAAAATAAATAATTTGTTGTAGTTGATTGAGAGTAAATTAAACGTATAATTAATTGTAATTAATGAGAAATTGGGATCACTTATAAAGGGTTGGAGAGAGAGTGTAATACAAGACATGTAGTCTCTCCGGCATCTAGGCTCTCAATGCCGCTTCACTCTTTGTCTCTTTGTCGGCGCGCGCACCCTTTCGCGTCATCGTCGCCGCACAAAATTTTCAATTTAATCAAATTTATAATTTATTTAATATAAAATTGCAAAATAATTCTTTTGTATAATAAGATGAAATGAATTTGATATTATTAATTAATATTTGTTAGATACGAAATCACATAATATTTAATCAAATAGTATTCTCATATTTTATTTTTTATAATTAATTAAATTAATAAAAGGTGGCTAATTCGCCTATAGGGTAACAAGTAAATAATTATATTAATAAGGGAAGGAATATGGAGTTGAGTAAAACAATCATATAAAAAATAAACTTTATTAACTATTGAAATATGTAGCTTATAATGGATTAACAAAAATTACGTCTTTTAATTAATATACCGGTACTAATTAAATAATTTTCCTTTGTTCCAGGATCTCCGTATGTCATCAGCGGCCAAGTCGACGAGGGTCATCCGAAAATAATAAATACATACATGTGAGTTGAAGAAAATAATTTTAAAAATACTATTTCATATGCAAATAGAGTTTTTTCTTTTTATTAAATGTCCTCGGCCTAATCACCATTTGGTCAGCTTAAATTATAAACTATTAAAAAATTTAAATATTCTATTTGCAAATGTTATTAATATGAATCATCATTTATAATATAAAGGGAGATCTTTTCCATTGCATTAAAAAATAATTCAACAAGACATGTGAGTGTTTTTTATTGGTGAGGCCAAACATCCCATGGCCCCCGGGAATCGAACCCAGGATCTCTCGGGGGGGGGGGTTTGGCTCACCAATAAAAAACACTCACATGTCTTGTTGAATATATCTATGACTAGTTAAGTCCGAATCGAGGTATTTTGAATACTATTAACTTATTCAAATATATAGATCTCGAAAAATATTTAATTAAAAAATAATGTCTGCAAAATTTGAACTCATTTGGTACATCGCCTTTGAAGTTTGAGAATTTTCAAAATTTTCTTAAAACTAAACATTCCCTTTGATTTCCTCTACAAGGGACTAAATTAATTTTAAATTCCAATTAAACTAGAATTTTATTATTTAGAATCTTTTATTGATAAAAATTATTTTAAAGAATTCATTAAATGAACTAATAAAAAAAGAACGATTTTTAATAACCTTCCTCAATTTTAATTATGTTTAATCTGAATGTTTAAATTCATTCTCGTTCTTCTTGGGCCATAGCACAGTGGTAGAGTATCCCCCTCTTGTGCTAGGGATTTAAATAATATCCCGTGAGCTAATTAGGATAGAATATTGACATGCGCCTTGATTTCTAATTCTAAATAGAGATAGATTAAATTGTTTCATCTGTCAAAGTTCCTCAGCATAAATCTGTTCATATTTTTAATTTCACTCTTATTTGTTATCATCGATTATATAAAATTATATTTAACAAATGTGTTAGTATGTTTAGTCAAATCCGAATTAAGGTATTGAATATTAATATCTTATTTAAATGAATAGATCTCGAAAATTATTTAAATAAAATGAAATACAGGGTGTCGGAGTTATCAAAAGAAATTTCAGTTACTCGATTTTCTGTTTTACAGAATTTAAATGTTTAAAGATATTGCATCCTCCTTAGCTATTTATTCAACAAGGGTGCCTTTTTAAATCTTTTAAAAATAATTTAAATTTAATATTTAATCTAACGTGCAACACGGACTAATATTTCGCAATTTGGCTACGTTTTCGGTTCATATTAGAAAATACTTCCATTCATCGTTCATATAATTTTAAGATTTGAGCTTAAAGGGCCCGGGAAAAAAATTGAAATTTTAACCATGAAAATTATTTTTTATTAGAATTTTAAGGGCCCGGGCCCCGGGGATATAGCATTTTGAGGGGTGCTAGTCGATTTATCTCTCTAAAATTTTATCTTTTTACTTTCTTTACGCATTAGATCAACAAATTGAAAATTTACAAACGTGAAAGGGATAAACTTTTTTTTGGTAGAAAGGTGCGAGGGGGGTGCGAGAGTAAAGATAGGACTATAAATTCAATTATATCAGATAATCAAACAAATATTGCCTCCTCCTTTGAAATTTATTAATAAGGAATCCTTTTTTAAGGGGTTTGAATAAAATATTCCTAATTTACTGTAGTTAAAAAGAATATTTGGAAAAAGGATTGAGGGATAAATAAAACAATTATTTAATAAAATAATCTTTATTGAATATTTAAAATATGGTAATACAAGAAGATAAAAAATAATATTAATAAATATTTTTTTGTTTCAGAAGAAGGAGCTCATAAGAAAAAAATCCATGTTAGTCTTCCTTATGATCAAAGAAACAGCACACACTCAAATTTTTTTTTTAATTGTGAACTGATCTGCATCTCGTCTATTGCGATGATATTAGTGAGAATAAAATGTCACATACACCACATCTCCTTAAAAGGTAATTATTATTTGTATATTTCACTTTCATAAAGGGTTAACATTTTATTTTTATATTTTCTTTCTAAACATTTTGTTAAAAAATTTTATCACACACACAACATACGTACGAATCATATTTAGTAAGATAAAAAGTACCTAATAATAATTTTTATCTTTTACAGAGGTGGTTATTGCTAGAGGTCGACTTCTCGCTTCATCATCTTGCTTGTCGTTTGAGCATCAACGACTCAGGGCCCCTCGAGGCTTCCTCTCTGCACTGGGTAAGTCCTGACAATCAAATTTTCACAATTTCATTTTCCTGGGAAAGGTCATTCTTTCTTTTTTAAAATCTCGGGTATAAAAACCCCCTCATTTTATATTTTATTATCATTTAAATCTACAAAAGTCACCCTCCCTCTCTTTTTTGATTCAGGTTCCACCAGTTAGTTTTTTTGAATGGCTGGGTTGCTTTTTTACTTTCTCTTACCTATATATGTATATGTTAATTCAGGGTGGCTACAGACCTGGAAAACCTTAAAAACCTGGAATTATCAGGGAAATATCAGGGAATTTTGAAAAGTATCACGGAAATTTATTAAAACTTTTTACTCAATCAATTATATCTGAGACTGAGAAAAAAATAATTTCTAATAAATTTCTATATTATTGCGCCTTCTAAAGCCATGCATGTCAAATTAGTTATTAAATTCTTTTTGCTATCTGACTATTTTCTCGACACTAAAAAAATGGTAGTAGGCCTATTGTCCAAACAAATTTCCTGGCTCAAGAAATTCGATGGAACAAATTTTTTTATTGTTATTAATCGTTAAATTTATTTAAAAAAGAACATCAAATTTTTACTTTTTCTTGCCTATATATGTTAATATACCGGGTGGGCCAATAGTGCGTGGACGGAAGATTGTGGGCTTATTAACGGACATTTTTAAAATTTGTTGATCGCACATAATGTGGGGCCTTTAGGGCTACAAATTAAAAATATTTTTGTTCCAATTGCACCTCATATACAGGGTGGTCCATATCAAAGTTATGTTTTTTTAAATGGAACGCCCTGTATATTATTGCATATTTGGATTCTACGGCCAATTTTAGTATGAGTTTATGTCATGCAATGTATTCTAAAACAAACCGTTTAGCCGCAAATCGGGCTTTAGTGAAAAAACTGCTGTTTGGAAAAAATTGAATATCGAGCGAACCATAAAACTTAGGGAACTGTTCTTTTGTGGGGTTACTAACCATGAAATGTACTAATGTAGGCCAGATGGGTAACCCGGAATTATTCTTGTGTTGGGAGATATGGCCATGCAAATTTGGAAAATTTCAATCATGGATAACTTCATTTTTTCAAATGGAACATGCTACTTTTTTATGCCATGGGACGTGAAATTCAATTATCTTTCAGCTGATATAAGGTTGTCTATATCTATCTTTGGTAGTTTTCTTTTTATTCTAAAATATCTGATAACGAAAAAAAAATTTTTTTATTATAGACAAAATAATTGAAAAAAAAATCCAAACGCAAAACAAAATCGTAATAAATGGACAAATTATGCTAAATATTCGAAAATGTCTTTTAATTTCTTTTAAAATCATTTATTAGAACTTCTCAAAGAAGTCCCGCTTGCTCAAATTCGGGTTATGATTTGTCAACAAGATGGCGCACCTCCTAACCTGAACATAACCCCAATTTCTTTTTCGAGAAGTTCAAATAAATGATTTTAAAGGAAATTAAAAGACATTTTCGAATATTTAGCATAATTTGTCCATTTATTACGATTTTGTTTTGCGTTTGGATTTTTTTTTCAATCATTTTGTCTATAATAAAAATTTTTTTTTTCGTTATCAGATATTTTAGAATAAAAAGAAAACTACCAAAGATAGATATAGACAACCTTATATCAGCTGAAAGATAATTGAATTTCACGTCCCATGGCATAAAAAAAGTAGCATGTTCCATTTGAAAAAATGAAGTTATCCATGATTGAAATTTTCCAAATTGGCATAGCAATTTCTCCCAACACAAGAATAATTCCGGGTTCCCCATCTGGCCTACATTAGTACATTTCATGGTTAGTAACCCCACAAAAGAACAGTTCCCTAAGTTTTATGGTTCGCTCGATATTCAATTTTTTCCAAACAGCAGTTTTTTCACTAAAGCCCGATTTGAGGCTAAACGGTTTGTTTTAGAATACATTGCATGACATAAACTCATACTAAAATTGGCCGTAGAATCCAAATATGCAATAATATACAGGGCGTTCCATTTAAAAAAACATAACTTTGATATGGACCACCCTGTATATGAGGTGCAATTGGAACAAAAATATTTTTAATTTGTAGCCCTAAAGGCCCCACATTATGTGCGATCAACAAATTTTAAAAATGTCCGTTAATAAGCCCACAATCTTCCGTCCACGCACTATTGGCCCACCCGGTATAGAGAGAAAGTATTGGATTCATGTCAAAAATTCGATGTTGAGATTTTGATGGATATACACGTTTTGAGGTCGCCTGAATTCAAAAAAGTGGTTTTCGCGACATGGTCTGTCTGTGTGTGTCTGTGAACAAAAAAACTCAAGAACGAAAAGAGCTAGGAGCTTAAAATTTTTAATTTAAGTTAGGCACACCCCAGAAACGTTTTTTGACATTTTCAAAAACGACTTTTGCGGCGCTTTTTTGCCTGTCAGAGGCTTTTTTTGAAAAAAGCGACTTTTTTACAGGCTTTTTTTAAATTTTGCATTTTTTCTTTATTTATGGTATTTTTCGGCATCGAGGCCATTTAGACCCGGCCCCTATTTATTTTATTTTATTTTATTTTATTTATTTAACACTAACAGAAATGTTCTGGGACATTGTCCCATAGAACATATGTACATAAAATTTTCTTTTCTTCCTTTTTTTTTTTCTTTTTACATTGTACACATAAATTATTATAGATTTTGTAAAAATGCAAATAAACGATTCTTGAAGACTGCAAGGGTGCGGGACTCTCTAATATCCGGAGGAAGAGAGTTCCACAGACGACAGGACGCGACCGGAAAGGACCTCGCATACATGTCCGTATTGTGACGTGGAACATATAAGCAGCTGTCATTCAATCTGGTTTCCCTTCCTCGGACAGTAGATTGATATACAAATAATGAACGCAGATATGATGGACACCCCACACTCAAGATCTTGAAAATCTGACAACCGAGGAAATATTTTCGACGATTGGCAACTGTGAGCCAATTTAAGTCCCGTAGATGCGGGGTGATGCGCACGTCCAAACGCAGACCCTTCACAAACCTCAAACATGAGTTCAAAGTCCTCTGGAGTTTCATGTTTAATTCCGATGTTAGGTCATTGTAGACAACACAGCAATAATCCAGATGGGGAAATATCAATGTTTTTACCAAACGTTCCCTAAGGGATTGATTTAGGAAACTTTGATTTAGCTTTAACTGATAGAGCGTCCTATTTATTTTATTTAAAATGTGTATTGTGTTGCCATGCCAGCTAAGAGTGTTGCTGATTCTTACACCCAGGCTTGTAATTTATTTCAATTGATTTGTATTACCCTCGATAAGAGAAAGTTGTGAACTGTGCTTGTTACACCAGATTTTACTAGAACTTTACTGATGTACTTTTTCAATTTTTTTCGATTTTCTAAAAATTCTCTCCAAATATTTTTATTAAAATTCAAAAATCAATTATTTTTTAGATGCTCTTTTAATTGTATATTCTCATTTTGCTCTCAAAATTGTTTAAAGCACACTTTACTCCTGCACTTCATAGGAAAGATAGGATGCCATGGTAACAATATAAATGATTATCTAATATATCGGCGGAAACTAAATCTATATCGACACAAAAAAACTGGTGTAATAAGCACAGTTCACAACTTTCTCTTACCGAGGGTATGAGAAGGTTTTGTGCTGTGCGACCAGTCACACCAGATTTTTATTTCTTAATAAAATTAAATTATATGATTTCTATTACATAAAATTGAACTTTTTATTTTTTTAATTTTTTTTATTTATAATACCACTAGCCCAGATAACACTTTCATAAGTGAGTCAAATAATTATTCTGCAAATATAAATATTCCAATATTAGGATTAGAATTAAAAAGAATATTTGTGAAACGATTAAGGGATAAATAAAACAATGATTTAATTTAAAATAATCTTTATTGAATATTTAATGATTGAATAGGATAAAAAATAATAGCTAAATATTTCTTTGTTTCAGAAAAGAGACCTTAGAAAAAAACATCCATGTTCGTCATCACCATTCATCATTATACGCAATTGGAAATTATTTTTAAATGCAAGCAAAGCAAGTCTTTTAGTTGAATCCATCTCGAGGAAGGAGCCACACACCCCTCATCTCACTCCAATTAAAAGGTATTTATAATTTGCATATTTCATTTTCACATTTTATTTTTGTATTTTCTTTCTTAACATATATTTATAAAATTGTCCTTTTTTTAATGATGAAATCAGAGGGTGATAAGGGGTGTACAGTGGTTCTAATTGATGGTGAGTTTTAGGGGTGGATTAATTAAGTCTGTTAAAAATTATTTAAGTTCGAATATATCCCTAATAAATAAATAAATACTAAAAAGAAGCATAGGAAAAATTTTATTTAATAGAGGGTGAGTTTAAGGGTGGGTTAAATGAGGAGAGTCTTTTAATTGTTATTTAATTTCGAATTTATTCCCAACAGAATAAAACCCCGTTAGTTTGCAAGTAAATAGAATTTTTATCAATAGATATTTGATAATTTATATTTTTGGGCGCTCCGAGATCAATGCGATTTCTCTATGCCTGTTTGCTTGGTGCCTGTCTGTCAGTTGCATTCGAGACGAGACACGAGTCATTACGTGGAGCTCTTGCTCTCTCTCTCTCTCTCTCGTGTGTTTATTTTATTTAATATTGTGTTGTTAGTTGTGCAAATAAGACGTTAATCCCCCAAACTCATTTACACCCAGTCTGGCTGGTCATCATTTTATTAAGGTAATGAATATTTTCATATCTCATTTTGATAACGAAATAAATTTCTATTTTCTTTTTTTTCTGTCTTAAAATATATTACTTAGGGTATATAAAATTATTCAATTTTTTAGATATAATTAATTCGTGTACCCAAGGGGAAGGGTGAGTTTATCAGAAGGGCTGTAAATTCACCCCTTCTGATAAATAAAATAGTATTTTTATTTAAAAATGAAATTTAAAATACTAATACAAAATTATATTTTTTGTAAAATTTTTACATTTAAGGAAATTTATTAGTTTCCCTCCCTCCTCACCCTCCACCCCTATTGCAAAGAATTTAGCTAATAATTGAAAAAATAAATTCTTAAACTTTTATCTCTTGTCAATGATATAAATAATAACTGTGATTAACATTTCGTTTTAAAACTATATTATTATTTTTTAAGAATGTTAACAGAGGGTGGGTGGGAGGGTGTGTACGTTTTCCATTCTAATTAAAATTTTATTATCATTTTTACTTTTTTGTAAACTCTCTCTTTCTACAAACAAACACACGAATCATATTTAATAAGAAAAAATAATTTTTATTTTTTATTTTTTACAGGGGTTTCTATTGCTAGAGGTCGTCTTCTCCCTTCATCATCGACCTTCGCGCTCAAGCATCCCCATCTTAGCGCCCTCCGAGCCCCTGCAATAGGTGAGTTCTGACAATCAAATTTTTTCATTTTATAATTTCATATCACAAATAATAATTTATTTTCCTGGGATTGTGTCTATTTTAATACTTCGAGTTTAACAACCGGTCATTTTATAATATTTGAATATCATTTAAATTCATAAAAATCTCTCGATAGCAGGTGGGGGATGGGCGTGGCCTAGCCTGGTTCTACTGTATTAAAATAAATTAATCAATAAAATTCCATTTCTTTTTCTCATTAAAACATTTTAGAATTTTATATGAAAATTAATTTAATTTCTGTTTAGTTTTTTTAAACCACCCCCTCCTCCCCACCCCAAGTTATTTTCTTACTCTACACATTTTCTTAATATAATTTATATAATGTTAGATTGAGGAAAAAATAATTCAATTTTCTTTTTAGACCTAACTTCCAATTCTTTATCATCTATGAAATTAAAAAAAAAATGATGATGATAATGATGACCTGATAAGCTTATATGTCTGCACAAAAAATCTGTTGTGGCAAGTACAGGACACAACTTTCGATTACCAAAGGAAAGAGAAAGTTCTGTGCTCTGCGACCAGTCACACCAGATTTTTTAAATTTTATTTCTATAAAAATAAATGATATTCGTAAACAGTTTATAATTACCAATAAATAAATACTAAAAAGAAGCATAGGAAGTATTTTTTTAAATAGAGGGTGAGTTTTGGGGTGGATTAATTAAGTAGGTCTGTTAAAAAAATTATTTAAGTTGGAATATATCCCTAACCCTGGTCGTACACGAGGACATTTTTTAAGCAATTTCTGGCGACATTTCTTGCTCCATAAAAATGGCTTGAAAAAATGGCCTGAATTTCTAGCTTGAAAAAAACCTGTCATACACGGGGACATTTACATTTTTGGGGCCAATTCTGCGCAGAAAAGTGCGCAGTTTGAAAATTTAAACTGACAGCTGAATCAAAAACTTTTTTAGGTTAAAAACTATAATAGGGCCTTACTATACATAGAAATATATATTTATTAATAAAAAAAAATATAGACATACCTCATTTGGAAAAAAATAAGCTAAGAATTGTTTTTTTAATATCTTTACAAAGGATTTTTTGTTTCTTTACGTAAATAACAAATATTACATGTACAATGAAAATTTTATTTATTTAAAATTTTGTAAATCATAAAACTAAAATGTATTTTTATATTATAAAGAAACGAAAGCATTCATATATTATACTAAATATAACTTGATGGTGATTTCCAAGTCTGAAGATTATAGTTTATAACCATCTGAACTGAATGTTCAGTCGAAAATAAACCTGCAACCAAAACACTACCGTGTATTATTTTATTAATATTAACTATCACCACCTCAGTTCATCATAAAAAACACTTCCACAATATAAATTTAAATCATAAATCTTTGTGCAAATCCATCTAAAATAAATATTTTAGTTATTATCAAAGATTACGATTAATCTGATTAAGATTGGTATATTCCAAATGAAAATTTAAATAAATAATAGTTATTTAAAACAAAGTATTCATTTACCCTATATTATAATATAAATATATAATCTAGATATTGCTCTTCTTTTATTATAAACTATAATTTCCAAAAAAGAACTGCAAAAAAATATATTTTTATTAATTATTATATTCCAAGTGAAAATTTAAATAAATAATAATGGAATTTAATAATAATTTAATTAAATAATTAATTCTTACCTTAATTTTATTTTGCAAATGAGGTATGTCTATATATTTTATATTTTTATGATAATTTGACAATATAATTATTTTAAAGATCTGTCAACTGCTGTCAAAAACTGAAAAATTCTAGGTTATGATGCCAAAATATTTCCAAAAAGCGGTGTTGCCAGATATGGTCGATTTACTGCGCACCCTCTTTGCGTCGAATTGGCCCAAGAAAATAGAACACGGGCTATTTTTCTGGCGCGATCAGACAACTTTTTGTCATACACGGAGACATTTTTCTTGACCGAGAAATGTCTTCAAACGGCCATTTTCGACGCATTTGCGTTTGTGCGCATTCTGAATGCGCCGATTTGGCCCGAAAAAATAGAACAAACATTTTTTTTCAAGCCAATTCCAATTCCAATTCCATTTTTGCTGTCGTACACGAAGACATTTTTATGGAGCCAGAAATGTCACGAAAAATTGCTCGAAAAATGTCCTCGTGTACGACCAGGTTAGAAACCTAATAAGGCTAAGAGTTTTTATTTTTCCTTTTTGCAATTCTGATCTTTTCCTTTATACGTAGGACTTGTGGAGGGATTCAAATGAATTAATTATTTGTTATGAATATTATTATTATTATTTTCGGAGTTTACGGCGTTTATTTGTTATGAATAAAATACAGAACAATTTCTAATTGTCTTTTATTTGGATATTCATAAAAATTATAAAGACCGCAATATAATATAAATAAGGTTCTGATGAAGGCCTATTTTCGGCCGAAACGAACAGGATGCATCCTCGTTAACCAATAAAATTGTCTCGAGAATTGGTGGTTCGATTGAATCTTCCGACAATTCCCTAAATCCCGCCGAACAACAGCGGAACACCTGAAGGAATTTTATAATAGGAAAAACAGGTGTTACATCGTTTATAAGACTAAATCTATATTTTTAATTGACTCTTCCAGATTTCGAGATGTGGAGTACAGAACCAGGTCGTCCGCATACTGTAAGAAGGTAGTTTCGCAGGATATTGGGTTATGGAGATCATGTGTGAAGCAGATGAATCCCAATAAAGCATAAATATGATAATATCTATTGGGGGGTTCAGGCACTTCTATTTGCTATCCAAATGGCTTTAAAAAATCATCGGACTACCTGGGGTCCGAACCCGCGACGTTCGGTATAGAAGGTAGGCACGCTACCAACCAGTCCAAGCCCGTAGATATGGCACTAAATTTAGTATCAGGATTGTGTCTTTTAGCAATTTTTTTTTTTTTAATATAATTAAACAATTTAAATAAGAATTCTTGTTATCAGCGCAGATAGATAAGAAGCGAGTTGTTTGTTGAGAGTGTCTCTAGATGGCAGGCGCAACGGCAGGTGTCAAGCAGAGAGTGACTTGTGAGCTCTATTAGAATAAATGAATGCGAGGAGATTCGAGTTGTTATCGCTTCTCGGCCTCGATGGCTAAGATCAAAGTGTAGTGTCTGTTCTTATCAGCTTAATATCTGATACGTTCCCCACCGGGGAACCAGAATATTCAACTGATTTTTTGGAAAGAATGGAGTGCTAGGTGCTCGCACCTCCTCCGTGCCACGGGTTGTGCTGGCATTGCAGTGCCGCCAGCTACAGCCCACATTATAATCACTAATTAAACAAAGTTTACTTAATTACCCCCCCCAGGGCATTTGGTCGGATCAAAATATCTATCGGTGGGTTGAGATCCGTTAAATGCCCTTCGACTTTGAAGTTGCACGAACTATCTTTAGAGTTCCTTAAACCAAAAGTGAAAATTCTAACCTTAACACTATAAAGTTGATTAATTTTACTGTCTCCTACTACTGTCGCCCCAGACCCCCAACTGCCTCGGTACGCCTCTGCTGGAAAATATTAATATTTTGTTACCATAGCAACCATTTCTCCTAACTTTTCTATCGAGTACAAGAGTAAAGTGCTCTTCTGAAGATTTCAATGACAAAATGAGAATATACATTTTAAAGAGAATCTAAATATTAATTGATTTTTGAATTAAAAAAAAAAATCGTTGGAGCGAATTTAGAGAAAATCGAAAAAAACTGAAAAAGTGCATCAGTAAAGTACTAATACTCTTTGGCCGATTTTGTTCAAAAGCTTCGTGTCACGTCCCAGGGGGGTGCCTAACTTAAATATAAAATTTCAACCTCCTTGCGCTTTTCGTTCTTGAGATATTTTGTTCACAGACAGACCATGTCGCGAAAATCACTTTTTTGGATTCAGGGGACCTCAAAACGTGTATATCCATCAAAATCTCGACATCGAATTTTTGACATGAATCCAATAGGTACTTTCTTTCTCTATATATTAACATATATATATATATATAGAGGTAAGAGAAGGTAAAAATCGTGTGCGACCAGTCAGACCAGATTTTACTTTCTCTTACCTCTATATATGTTAATATATATAGAGAGAGAAAGTATTGCGATCATGTCAAAAATTCGATGTCGAGATTTTGATGGATATACATGTTTTGAGGTCCCCTGAGTCCAAAAAAGTGGGTCCCGCAAATTGGTCTGTGTGTGTGTGTGTATGTGTGTCTGTGTGTGTGTCTGTGTGTGTGGACAGATTTTTTAGCATGAAGGAGTTGAGCTAGCGGATTGAAATTTTATATTTAACTTAGGTACCTTTGAAGAATCTCAAAAATAAGCTTTTGAACAAAATCGGCCAAAAAGTACTAGTACTTTACTGATGTACTTTTTCAGTTTTTTTTCGATTTTCTCAAAATTCCCTCCAAGGATTTTTTTTAAAATTCAAAAATCAATTATTTTTTAGATGCTCTTTAAAATGTATATTCTCATTTTGCCGTTGAAATCTTCTGAAGACCACTTTACTCTTGTTCTTCATAGGAAAGATAGAAATGGTTGCCATGGTAACGGAATTTAAATCTTTTTCTTTTTATTAGATTAAAAATCAATTATTATTTAAATTCCCATTTTTTTTAAATTTATTTGTGTCTTTAATTGTTTCAAAGAAAACATATATGTCTCTCTCCCACTTGCAAACATTATCGTCTCTCTCTACTCTTTTTAAATTCCCTTTCCACCTTATCTTCGCATAGAAACAATGTTAATTTCCTATAGGGATTTGTATGTTAATTTCGATTCAAAAGGGGGTCCCCTTTGGAACTTTTTTACGCATTTAAAATTTTTTTTCCAATTCTTATGAAATTTTGTATTTATTTACGATTCTATATTGTGTATAAAATGTCCAAATATGAGATTAAAATTTTGAAAAATAACCATAGTTTATTTGAAGCAGTCAACATTTAAAATGCAAGTTTGAAACTAAGGTGCTATGGGAAACTAAATATATCTCGACACAAAAAATCTGGTGTGACCAGCACAGTGCGCAACTTTCTCTTACCGAAGGGTAAGAGAAAGTTGTGTGCTATGCGCCAGTCACACCAGATTTTTTTATCTCAAATTGTAATTGGGCATTCGGCTTTAATTTTGAGTATATGTAAATAAATAAATAAATTTTTGACACCAAATTAAACTAATTAAAAACCCAACTAGCGCTTTAAACACCTCGCTTATACCAGAGTGCAACTAGTCACAAGCTAATATTTGAAATTGGTTTGTGCGTGACCTTTTTTAATATTTTCATGGAATAAACGTCATTTTAGTTAGACAAAAGTGCATTCATTATTCATTCATACTACAGGAATTCATTTTGTAAAAAAGTCAAATAGTCATGCCCCTAATATATATATTAGGGTGTCCCTTATATGGGCAAAAAAAAATTTTTTTTAAATACCGGAACGCATACCCTCTAATTTTTTTCAAGGTACTAAGCCTTACTTATATATGAAATTTTATTCACCTACGTTGACGTTAACCCGTGCCGACCTGCCCGCAAAGTTTTTGAAAATAGTCGTTTTTGATAATCTCTTGATATATACCTAGATTATTGCAATTAAGTAAGTATTAGGTAGACAATTAAGTAAAAACAAAAAAAAAAACACTTTAAAAGCCCTTTAGGGGTTTTTTGAAATTCGGACCTTAAGGGCCCGAAATCGTCACTTTGGAAAAAAATGCATTTTTTAATTAAATTTTTGACTTTCTTAATTACGTTTAAACGATATGAGATATCAATTAGCTCTCTTCGCTGAAAGTTTCTTTAAATAAATATCTCGAAAAGGTTTTCAGGGTTTTTTGAAATTCGGGGCTTAAGGGCCCAAAATTGCCATTTTGGAAAAAAATGCATTTTTTAATTAAATTTTTGACTTTCTTTAATTACGTTTAAACGAGATGAGATATCAAATTAATTCCTTCGGTACATTCTTCCGTAAATGAACACCTCAAAAGCTCTTAAGGGGTTTTTTGAAATTCGGGGCTTAAGGGCCCAAAATCGCCATTTTGGAAAAAAATGCATTTTTTAATTAAATTTTTGACTTTCTTTAATTACGTTTAAACGAGATGAGAAATCAATTAGCTCTCTTCGCCAAAAGTTTCTTTAAATAAATATCTCGAAAAGGTTTTCAGGGTTTTTTGAAATTCGGATCCTAAACCTGTATTATGGATAAAGTTTCTACCGTAGGCTCTAGTTGAAATATTTTGAAAATTAAAATATGAAAATAAAACACTCGGTTATTGGTTCCAAGTTATTTATTAATTATAAATCAACACTAATTAAGTATTTTGGCACTAATATTTATATTTAATAGTGGAAGATTATAATTATTTTTTTTTTTAAACTTTGAGTCTCTTGGGGCACCTCAAGATATTCTCGTATTAAGAAATAAAAATAGGGGTAAATAGTCACATTATGGAACAACTTTTCCAGGGTAGCCCGTTTTGAAATTCGAAAAAAAAAAAAAAAATTTCGCTCCACCCTATTAGTCATATCCCGAGACGCCGCCCGTCAGGGCCTAGCGGAGGTTGGTTTGCCGAAGGCAACTCTACCGTCGCTAGTTCTTTCTATATTTCATTAAAAGCGATATTTCGGCGACGACAGCAAGACATCATGAGGCATATAAAAAATTATTTTTGAAACATTCTTTTTAACTCACCACTCTCTTCTCACGAATGTCCCTCTTTTTCGTTATTTTATAAATCCACTGAAGAAGAAGTGCCAATAAGCCTCCGAAACATTTGGAAATATTACCTTATGTTTAATAAAGAATTGCTGAATTACCAAACAAACAGAGTACAACTGACAAATAGAGCGAGGGCGCGCAACTCTATCCGCACAGCTTGTATGGCCATGTTTCGGAGCTAGTCGGCACGGGTTGCAGTGCCCCAAATATGCTAAAATTTTATTTGTGAGTATTTTAGGGGCAAATGAAAAAAACTAGGCCCTATGCGTTCCAAAATAAATACTTTGAAAAATAAGGGACACCCTAATATATATATATATATATATATATATATATATTATTTTTGTTTTATTTGGCCATATCTTTTAGATGAGACTTTCTTATTATTATTATGTTTTGGAAGTGTAAGACACTTTGAACTGCGACCATTTTGTTCTATCCTTTGTTGTCCAATATTTGTCCTTAGAATAGACCTGTCCCTTTTACAAGGGCCAGTATACTCTTGGGAGAGGCTTTTGATATTTCCTCAGGCTTTATTTCAGCCCTTTCGAAAATTAGCCTTCTTTGAGGGATTATCCAATGCATTCGGCGTTCCGCCGTTTCTTTTGTCAGACTGCAGAGGCGACATATGACGTCATCAGCTCTGCCCTTCTTCATTAGATGATATTTTAAAGGACAATGTCCTGTCAGAAGACCACTTATCAGTCTTCCGTTTAAAGCGCTAAACTCTTTATATTTGTTGCGAAAGTGTTAGAAACTTCTTCGCTTGTCTTACGCCTGGGTTTTTTGCCTTTTGTTTTCGTGTTTCTTCCACCGTCCGATTTCCAGTCTCCCATCCTTGCTAGTTGGTCTGCTTCTTCATTGCCTTGTATTCCTGCATGTCCTAGCACCCATTTAAGCGTTACACTATTGTGAGTAGCCAGCTCCTTTACGTTTAGGATCCCAAGTCAGTCTCCATTTAAAGGCATATGATGTTAGAGCTATTAAGGCTGCTTGGCTATCCGAGTGGATTTTTATTTTTGCTCCCCGAGGTCCTTTTTTAGGATCTCTCGGGCGCATGTATTTCTGCCTGATAGATTGTTGCTGCTGTCCCACGTCTCCTTTTACTCCAGCATCTGTTTTGGATCCGTCAGTCTACCATTTCCATTTATGACTTGATCTTCGTCTGTTAGGGCTTTGTGGTTTTTTAAATCCACTTCAAAGCCCTTTTCGAGTCAATTGTTTTTGGCATGGCATCCAGCGGTCCTCTGAGTATGCTATTTTTAAGTAGCTCCCCCAGGATTCTTGTATGCCCTGCTTTCCACATCGTTCCTAGGGAGCTCCGCGTAGAGGTTCCTTCGTAGCCCCCCAGAAAATATTAATTGACAGCCTCTTCTTCTTAAAGCTTTTCTATCCATTGAGTCTCTAGCTGCTTGTTGTGTTCTTATAATTAAATAAATCTTTGGAGAATCTTCTATCAATTTTAATATTATTGTATAATCTCTAAATGATAGTCTAAAATATATTTTTTTCTTAAATTCAAATAGAATTTAAAATTAGTGGAAATATCAGTCTCTTTCTGGGGTCTCAAAAAGTGAATTTGTTCCATCAAACTGCCTGCTGATTATCCATAAATTTCTATTTGTAAAGAGATCTGTCTTCCCCAGGGATGGATTTGAGATCAAGTTGAGAAAAGAAGATTTGCATTTGTCAGAGTATTGATGTAAAAATGAAATAAAAACGGCTGGAGAATCGATCAAGTTTATCACTCTAAAGAAACTTCAAATTCTGAATCTGGCATTTGACTCGAGGATCGAATTTGTTTGAATATCGTTGTCCAACCTGAAAAAGGGTTAAGTTGAGGCAACTTATTTGGTAGGAATTCTGTAGCAAAAGGGTATGCTTTCCTTGGTTGATTGGAGAAATACCAAAGGGCATTCTTGAAGTCCAAGACAATTCCAGCCTTGGTGAGAAAATCAACTCCTAATAGAGTGCGATTTTCTTGAGCATCTGGTAGAAATATTAATTTTGTATTAATAAATCTGTTTTTTGATCTTTACCGGAACTGTGGCCGTAAAAACGTTTTGTGTATTTCGACGTCCATCAGCGAGGGTAAGGGTTATTTTTTGTTGATTAAAGGAGTGGTTCCTTTCTTGAAGATAATTAAATAATTTTTGACTACCTATGGATTGGGTAGCACCACTGTCAGCACAGGCGTTGCCGGTCCTTTCAAAAACTGAAGCTTCTATCAGAGCTAATGAAGAAGGATTCTCATTAGTGACGTTTATATGTAACGTCACAACTTCATTTTTGGCAGGCGAACATGTTTGGCATTTTGGCTTGGTTGTACCAGGTGTTCCGCAACCGTAGCATTTAAGTGATGTCGAATTATTTGATTTATCTTCGGATTTGGATGAATCCTTTTTTGGCAATTTCTCCTTAGGGGCAGGAGTGTTCTTGACAGTATTGGATTCAGCTTGTTTACCGGAGGTTTTGGAAGATTCCGTTCGAAGGTTGTCGTACGAATCAAATTTTTCGGCCAACTCACTTGGTGAGTTAAGTTTTTCCCATTCGTCGAGGAAATGTTCACGACATTCAGGGGAGCATCGCTTTTTCATTTGATCGGCGATAATTAAATTTTTGAGTTCTTCGAAAGTATTAATGCCTAACTCGGAGGTCCAAGACTCAAAATAGGTGCGCAGGGCAAAATAAAAATCTTTCCAAGTGTTTTCAGGAAGTTTCTTGGAATTCGAAAACAATTTCCTAATTTTATCAACGGTTAGTTTAAAACGTTGTAATAAAATTCGTTTAATATGAGGATAATCCTGAGAAAGTTCTTCAGGTTCTCGAACAATGAGAGATGTCATTTCCATTGGGAGAACGGAAATTAAATGAGGTACCAAATGTTTGTTTGGAATTTCTAAAAATTTCATTTGTCTTTCGAAAAGAGCTAAATATATGTTAATATCATCTTCTTTGGGGTCAAATTTTGGTAAAACTTTGGTTATATCTACTTTTATTTGAGAAGTATTAGGTCGCGGAGCTTCCTTTTCTTCTACTCTTAATAATTTAAGTTTTTCTAATTCGAATTTTTGTCTTTCCCTCTCTTCTTCCCTTTGTCTTTCTCTCTCCCTTTCTTCCCTTTGTCTTTCTCTCTCCTTTTCTTCCCTCTCTCTTTCTTTCTCCTTTTCTTCCCTTTCCCTTTCTCTCTCCTTTTCTTCCCTCTCTCTTTCTCTTTCTTCCCTTTCCCTTTCTCTCTCCTTTTCTTCCCTCTCTCTTTCTTCTCCTTTTCTTCCCTAAATTTCCTATCTTCTATGATGGTGATGAGAAGTGTTTTGGTGAACTCCTCATCATATTGAGGGGATGAGGTGATTTTTGCTTTGATGTCAATAATCCTAGATGTAGGTGTGACTTCAACCCCCAACTCCTCTGCCAAGAGAAATAGGTCCTCTTTACGAGCTTTTCCAAAATAGGACATTTTAGAAAATTTTTTTTTTCAATATTGAGAAAAGAAAAAAATTAAATAGGTTTATTTTCTCTTTACACAAAATTATAATATTGAATTTTATTAATTAATTAGTTTAATTAATTAATTATTAATTATTTAGAATAATTAAAAAAATTATTTAGAATAATAAAAAAAAATTAGAGTAATAAAAAAAATTATTTGTTTTTTGGCAAATAAAGTTATTAATAAAATTTTGTCAAAATTATTATTATGATTTATATTTAACTAGAAGATTTGTTAAATAATTTAAATATTTGTTTAAATGCAAATAAAGTTTAGAGTTTTATATATTTTAATAAATTAAAAAAAAATTAACTTTTAATTTTAAATTAAATATTTTTGATAATTAAGCACTTTCACTTTAGTTAATAAAATTTGGTACTTATGGTTGATGTCTTCTTATCTTGAGGGCTGGTTCTCTGATGATCCAAAAATCCAGGCCACTAGTTGAGCGCCATTTATAATAGATTTTGATGAAGTTGGCCCCACGTTGGGCGCCATTTATAATAGATTTTATAAAGTTTGCCCTTGATCGGGTGCCCTTTATAATAAATATTATGCAGTTAGCTCCAGGATTGGATGCTATTTATGATAGATGATTTTCTGCTGGCTCCAGGATGGGTACCAGTTAGGATGAATTTTCGTTTCCCGTTGCCAAATTGTCGTTGAAGATGGTTGATGGTGGGGGAAGGGTTCACACGCACACACACCAAATGACAACACGAAATTTTTGATTTAACAATTATTAATTAACACGTAATTGGTTTAATTCTTCTTTAAAATGATACAGTAATAATATGAATAACGATAAAAATGTATAACAGGTAACAAGTTGAAGAACGTAAAAAAATATTTTAATTAGATAAAAAAAACTGGGTCATTAATTAACCAGAAAAAAATATTAATACATAAGGGTTATGTAATAAAAAAAATATAATAATATTGACAAGGGCTGTCGAATTAATTTTGCAGGGCGCAAAAATATTGTGAATAACCAATGCGACTGTTACAGGACGAGAGTCACAAAGCAATTGAATTGTGCTCGTGTCGTTCGCATGAGGCGACGGAAATTTTATACAAAAGTCGTTAAAAATACGTTAGAAAAATTTTAGAGAAAATAAACGAATTTTCTACTTGAGAAAAATAAATGAATTAGATAAAATAAAAAAATAAAAAATAATATTGGGAAATTAGAATTGGAAATAAAATTAAATTAAAATAATTAATTTGCCGGTTACACTATTTAATAAAATATTAGAATATTAGCTTTATAATAATCAAATAATTTATTAATTTTTCGAAAAGGAATTAATTTAAATGGTTCAAAATATATGACGAGTATGGTATTCACCCCTACTCTTTCATATTCTCATATTGGGCCAATTATAAATTACGCAGAGCGCCTTTGAAAACATCCTTTTTAAATAGATATCGGGAATTTTATTAATATGAACGTTATTAAAGATTCTTTGATAATTAATTTCTCAAAATACGTCAAACTAAAATTAATTTTTTTTTAATAGGTTTAATTAGCTTTTAAAAATTAAAATATTCCTGTTACTTTTCAATCAAACATGTAAATTATCATTATAATTTTTTTTTTTTTAATGCAATAAAGATCTATGAATTTTCAAATACTCAAAACATTACATTTAATTGATTTGTTGTTGTTAATTTGTATGTTTACTGATTTCCATGTTTGTTTATTGATATGGCATTTTTAATCTAATGTTTTTTTGACCTGGTTATCGATAATTTGTATCTCTGGATTTATTTATTTTATATATAGGCAATGTAATATTTTATAATTAAATTTTATTGATATCTGCAATCACGGTGCCAGAAATTTCTCATAAGAGGGGGGGGGTATTAGAAAATTATTGAATAATTGGAGAATTTTATTTCAAATGTTTGGTCTGCCAGCTTCTTGAGTTATAGTTAATTGAATTGGATATTAAATAGCTAATTAATTTTAAACTTAATAATTTACACTTACCTTCCAAAAATAAATAGAGATAATTTTGCTTTTAATAAAATACGAAATTGTGCTTATATTTGTATGTCTGAATATTTACATTTGTATCAACATACAAAATCTTGCCTCTTATATTTATATCAACTAATTAACAAATCTCGTAATATTTCGTCTAACGAGCTAATAAAATTAACGTTTATTTATACATATTCTTTATAGTTTGTTTCGCAACACTCGTTAACTCTAAAATTTTTTTTTTTTAATACCTCTAACTATTAGATTATAGTCTACTTTTATTATTATGGAAAATTTTTCATTTTATTGAATAGATTGAGTTTAATTTCAAATATTTTATGAATAATAAATAAATTCTCAACCATCTTGTTTAATCAAGACGATATTGCTTGAATGCGCCTGTCTTTTAAAGCAAAGAAAGTAATTCAATTATTTTAAAAATGATTAAAAATGATCTTGGAATCCACACGCCGGCATCTAGTCTGCATAGTGAACCTTTAGGGACATACAGAGACCCACAGGCCCGCACCAGGGATACAGGGATCCACACGCCCTCAACAGGGACACACATTTTTCTTCTGGTCACTTTCGATCTACTGTGTGTGTCCCTGGTGCGGGCATGTGGATCCCTGTGCGTCCCTAAAGGTTCACTGCGGGCGTGTGGATCCCTCGATCATTTTTAATAATTTTTACTCGGGTACTTATAAATAAATACATGGAATTGTCAATTGGATATGATTATAAATCCATTTTACTTTCTCTTACCTATAGTGAGAAAGTATTGGATTCATGTCAAAAATTCGATGTTGAGATTTTGATAGATATAATTAGCCTACATATTTTAAGGTCCTCTGAATCAAAAAAAGTGGTTTTCACAACATGATCTGTGTGTATATATATATAATATATATATATATATATATATATATATAATATTTAAGTTCAGGACAAAACAAGCTTTTGAACAAAATCGGCCAAAAAGTACTAAAAAAAAAAAAAAAAAAACTTTCTTGAAGTACTTTTTCAGTTTTTCGAATTTCTCAAAATTTGGTCAAACGATTTTGATTAAAATTCATAAATCAACAATTTTTTAGATGCTCTTTTTAAAAAGTATCAGTAAAATATTTCGTGAAAATTGTTTGAAGTAGGCCTACACTGATGTACTTTTTCAGTTTTTTTTTTCGAATTTTTCAAAATTCACTGAACAATTTTGATTTAAATTCATAAACCAACTTGTTAGATACTCTTTAAAGTACAGTATATATATATATATATATATATATATATAAAATCTCATATTACTCTCAAAATTGTTTGAAGCAGACTTAACTCTTGTACTTCATAGGAAAGACAAAATGTAAGCCCCTGAGCTTGAAATTAACAATCTATTTATATAATTCGCTACTGTCCGTCTGTCCGCCTGTCACGCTCTATTTGGACATCCTCCCGTTGGAATTTTGAAATGAAATTTTCAAGCTTAAAGAGAACTTTCTAGGGATTAGGAAAATTATTTTCATCCCGAGATTCCTATAACTTTTTGATTACTATTCCTATTTTTACACGTAATAAAATTAAGCGGTCATCTAGCCTAATTATCTAAATAACTATGTTAGTGGTTTTGCTGGTCACACTTGTTTTTTTTTTTTTTTTAATTCGTAGTATAATTTATTAGTGGATTAATATTTGGCACTGCATTTAACATGCGCCCTGTTTATTTCCCAGAGGGGCCCTCACTCATAACTTCCTCGCCCTCCGCTTATTGCCCAACCACTATCGGAACAGCTCAAATTATAATAATATTCTAATTTCTAACACGTTCTCTATTATTTATTATTGTTTGAATTTGCTAATTTCAAAATAGGTCTAAGGATATTTTTATTCGTTTTAATGAAGAATAAATTTATATTCTACATTCTATTTACAATTAAAAATAGGTTATAGAGCGTGCGCTGGAGGTAGTTGAGTATGCAAAATGTGAGGACCGAATTCTGTCAATGGATTTGGGCTAAGAATAGCTCTCAGAATAATGATCCGGATCTTGCTTGACCAATCTTTGGTCCAATTTTTTTTTTACCCCCACTCCTCTTATTTCTCTTACCTTCGGTAATCGAAAGTTGTGTGCTGTGCGCCAGTCACACCAGATTTTTTGTGTCGACATATATTTAGTTTCTCCGCTGATATATTAGAATTCAAGATGTAAAATTTATCTTAATTGGTAAGTTGCCGAAAAGACTGTGTGAATGTGTGTGTGAGTGTGAGTGAGAAAAAGTGTGAATGTTTTTTTAATTAAAAAAAAAAAGAGTAAAGTGGTCTTCAGAAGATTACAATGGCAAAATGAGAATATACACTTTATTTATTTAAATAATCAGTGGTGTAAATAGAATTTTTTCGGAGGGGGCCGGAACTCATTTTTAAATACCCCCCCCCCATACACAAAAATATTTTTAAAAAAATATCGGATATACCTTAGCCGAGAGGACCAGGCCCTTCTCTCAAAGACAAATTTTCATTAATTTTTTTTTTTTTTAATTCAAATTTTTTCGTTTTCCCTTGAGCCCGATGGGGCCTGGGCCCGCTCTAAGACAAAAGCCTATGTCGGTATCGATGGGCGCCAAAGAGCTTGATCCGCCTGGGTCGGGGGGGGGGGGCAAGCGCCCCCCTTCGCCCCTACCAGGATACGCTACTGCTCCTCCTCCTTCACTCCCACTTGTGCCCACGCCACAGCGCGCTGTGGCTTTTCATATTTTTCTATGAGGTCCGAGCTAGTAGGCGGGGCTTTACGCGTTCTACTCCCTCCCCCTAGACTCCTTCAAAGGAGGAGCTCAGCCTCTCCTTTCTTCTTTTTCGTTTCACGTCCCTTACACTTCTGGTTGCCTAACTCCTAGGCGCTCTCATGATTAAAAAAAAGATGGCCCCATTTTAATTATCCGATCTAATTTATTGGTATAATAATAATTGGCACTTTTTGATGATAGCAAAAAGTACTGAGTACTCTATTAAAAAAAAAAAAAAAAAAAACCTATGTAAATATTTTGTGTTATATAAAAAACAAATTGCAACTTTTAAAAGGTAATGAATTTAGTTTTAATTAAAGTTAGAATTTTTAGTTTTTATTCAATTTGATAAAAAATAAAGACCGGTTACACAGTACACAACTTTCTCATAATCTGTAATTGAAAGTTGTGTTCCGTGTTTGTCATACCAGTTTGGATACCAAATGGCTTAAATAAGAATGTCTGGACCCCGAATCGACGTATATATTCAAATAACGGTTATCGTCAAAATTCTTATATGGCCTGAGTTGCCGAAGACTGTGTGAATGAGAAAAAAGTGTGTTGAAAAAAGAGCATCTAAACAATAGGTAATTTATGAATTTTAATCAAAATATTTTCCCTGCATGTTTCGAATTTTTTATGACATATTTTAACATTTTTGTATTTTAATAATTTAATTTATAAAATTAATTTTTTTTTACTTGATTATTATTAATAATTACTTTAAAATCAACCACAAAAAAGAAAATAATTAAAAATATATTAAAAGCAGAGTGACACCGAAGCAGAAAAAAATATCCCAAAGTCTGTGAAATTACATTCTTTACTTTTTACCCTCTTTTTTTTATAACTATTATGTTTTATTTAACAAGCGTAAAAAAAAAAACAAGTTTATCTAATAATTAAGCTGTGTATAGATAAAAAAAAAGCAAAGCAATTTCATTTTAATTGCTAATTCTATTGTTCACTTAAATTAACATTAAAAGTGTTTTAATTATATTGTACAGTTTTTTTTTTGTTTTTTGTTTTTGTTGTTGCTGTGATATTTATTAATAATTACTATCTGGATTTTCATAAAACATTCCTCATAAAATAAGGTCCGTAAATAAAAACAACTAAAAGATAATAAATGACATTCTAGGTATAAACAATGATACTAACATTTGGAACAAAAAAAAAAATACGAAATGAAGTAATCTTATTTTACGTGGGGAATACAAATCAAATTTATTATTTAAAGTTGGAAACATGATAAATTCGGAGTATAGATTAAAAACAAAGTGTGTAGTAGGCTTATAATCAACAAGAGATTTATTTATTATAATCTTTTTCTAAATTTTTTAAAAATTCCGTCTATATTTTCTTTTTTTGTTTCTCTCAAAAATCAATGGCGGCGGCTAGCTAGATGGCCCATAAAAATTTTTTTATTGATTGCTATAAAATCCAAGCCCGACAACTCAAGAATCCTCTATACTTTGAAATTTTATCTTAGCTTCTTTTTTTTAAAGAATATTCCCTTGAGTAAGGAATATTCCCTAGTGACCGACAACTCTGCCACCCCTCTCCCCATTCCCTTGCTTTAAATTCGATCAAGGAATATTTAATTTAGAGAAAGAAGTAACAGACATGAAGCTAAGGTCTTTTTTTTCAAAAAAGCTGATAAATTTTTCAGAAATCAAGTCTTTTAAACTTTTTGACCATTTGAGGTTCATCCATGTTTATTCAAATTAGTCAATATTATTTAAATAAATAAATCCCCCTCGCTGTTAAAAATAGTGTCAGATGTTGATATTGATAGTCTTAAAGCCTAAAGGCAATACTTAATAAATCTTATATTAAATTTAAAAATAAATTTAATAAATATTTACTGAGAGTTTTTAAATTAGTCGATTTGAAAGTCGAAAAGTCGACTTTCAGAAATGATTAATCGATTCCGAGAATCGGAAAATATCAAATCGAAAATTGACTTTTCAAGTTCCTTTTCCATCATTAATTGGAAGAATAAAAAATATAAACTTCTAATTGTTTCATTATATTATAATATTGATTTTTTTTTACTTTGAAGAGGCCTCTCCCCTCAATATTGGAAATTAAAATTATTTAACATTTAAGAATCTCTTCTTTTTTTTTTTAAGTATCACCTGTAGATGATGATAAATTCTTTCTTTGTCTTTTTTTTTCTCTTCTCTCAACCCCTAAGAGATGATCGACATTTTGGCAAAGTAAGAATGTCGAGTCATTTGTGAAGGAAAAGGGTTTCGTTCTTCTAATCTTGAATCAGGAAGTGAATGGAGTTCCTCTGCCAATTGCCTTGGCGGCTGTTCATTCATTTGGCTTCCCAATCGTATATCATGGCTATATAGAGAGGGAGAGAGAGAGGAGAGATCCATTTGATTTATCCAGAGATTTCCCTCCAGGCCGATCATCATGCCAGGAGATTTAAACGCCCACTTAATGGCATCAGTTAGACATTAACAAAAAAAAAGAAAAAAAATTTCGAATTGATAATTATCTCTCTTTTCATTTGATATCTTTCCCTATTTTCACGGAAGTGATTTAATGAACTATTAAGACCTAATTCAAATTTATTTATACCAAAAATATTATTTTAATATTTAAATGAATCCTGAAATTCTATTCTTTGTGTCATTTACGTAAATACTCCCTTCTTAATTAAAATGTACCGATGGATACATTCCACACCCTGCTCCCCGGGGCCACCCACCTATCGAGGTTTTGCCGTTCTTTGGCTTTGCTTAACAACGATTAGCAACGATCTTGGTGGCTGCCATCTAAAATTTTTTTTTTTTTAATTAATTTTTATTTATTTTTTTCTTTGTTATAGTGTTGGTGTTTTCTTGATTGAGGAGTTAAGTCTATCCGTAGCCTATGGCGCCTGGCAAACCGCAACAATTGATGACACTGGTCCTCTTCACGGAAAATGGCAATCCTCTGCGACTCAAATAATATCTATGGTAACTTATTTATTTTTAGATGTGTATTAATAGTTTGACGATATAGATCTATATACATTATAAGTATAGAAGTTAAAATAGCTAATTAAATTTCTAAGAACCGTTAATGAATAACTGATCCTTGGATTATAAAGCAAAAATCTTCCAAAATTATATTCTCGACCTAAATTCTATTTTTCCATAATTTTCTCCAGGGGGTGCGATTTTGCCCAATCTTAAGCACAAACATATCTCTCAAATTTGATATCTTAAACGATATATTGACTGGCTAATGAACAGTCTATTTGAGCATTCGTTGAAAAATTCCATCTTTTTCAAACAAGGACCTAGTTTCTATTTTTTTTTTTTTTTTTTTGCTGCTGAGGCTTTTTAGGGACTTTTACTTATAATTTATTTAATTATTGATAAATATCGATGGCTAAGGTCAACACAGACTTCTCTTTTAAACAAACCTCCTCTCTCATTCTATAATTTTTTTATGCTTGCCTCAAATCATTAGAATAATAAAAACATGTTCAGTGAGGGTCAATATTAAGTCCCACCCTTGAGTTTTCTATTTGTGATTATTTCATTGTTTTTATAAAGGAAAATGAAAATCTTTATTGGAAATTTTTTAGGTTTGAACTATGAAGTTTCTATTAAAAAATATATAATATTTTTTTAAAAACAATGAAATAATCACAAGTAGAAAACGCATGGGTGGGATTTAATATTGTCCCTCACTGTACAGCAGGTACACACACTCATTCAGCAAATCGTTCTTTGACAGTGATAACAAATATTAATTAAATTGCCGTATTACTATTCTTTGAAAAGTGAAGCGAAACCCCTCTGCTCCAACGAACATAATCTAATACCAATTTAACCACTCTAAAATCACAATATTTTATTTTTAATTAAATTTCTATATCTACTTTGTAGATTAAAAAACCTAACAAATGTAAAAGCCTTTTCTCTCTCATTCTCTTATTCTATTTATTTTTATATAAATTAATTATATAAGAGTATAAAAAAAAAAAAAATTATTTATTAAAGCAATTTACATTAAAAAAATGAATAAACATCATCTTAATTTTAATTTAAAAATTTAATTAATATCTAATCCTTAGTATGGCTATATAAATAAATTTTTAATCAAATTTTATAAAAATAAATATTATATTTTAAAGTAGTAACTTAATTAAAAAAAATTTTAATGAATTTTTTTTTATTTAAAAAACGTTAAGGATATTAAAAAAAATTATTATTTTTTTCCTACTACATACTTCCTTACTCTCTTAAAAGATTAGGCTATTATAAATAATAGATTCATAATCATATTTGTGTTTTCATTTGAATAAATAGAAAGTGAATTTTTTCTACCATTACATTTTTATGAACGCAAAACTTCCTTGGATGTAGTATGCGCAGATATCTTAAACGAATAAAAATCTTCAATGAAGAATTTACTAAAGAGAAGAGACTGAAAATTCACGTCCCTATTTATGTGTGATTGGAATTTTATATAAAAAGAAGAAAATAACTTACCTTCTCTAATTTCATTGAGAGACTGTGATCGTTCTGCACTTCGAGTTCTTCGTGGATGTACAAGTCCCGATGCAGAACTCACGCCTGATTCGATTGGTGATGAACTGGGATCTTTGACTTCTTGTTGCTGAAAAAAAATATATATATATAAATCTAAATACTGGTTTCTTTAAAATACTTCTGTTAGATATTCTTACAATGACAAGTTGAGGCTTGGAAGAGTTACGATGCAAAAAGTTAGCAAGTCGATTTGCCATACGTTGTTTGCGCGTAGGCGCCGGCAGATGACAGCCGCAACAGGAACTACTGTTGCTTGTACTGTTGTGGGTGATGGTGAACGGTTCCTCGCCACAACAGCCACGTAAAGGCCTCCGGGTGCCGCAATTCGATGCCTCACCACCGACAGCTCCACATCCGCCCCCAACATCACCGCAGCATCCCTGGTTTCGTCGACTGCCGCCTCCACCACCACCACCGCCGCCGCCGCCCGGCGACGACGCCCCCGTCGCCAGCGACATCAAGTACAGAATTGTGCTCCCTAAAAAAATTAAAAAAAAATATTGATTCATGAGTTCTCGACTATCAAAAATTTTTAAATACAATTTTATAAAGTCGTTTCTAAATAATTCGAATTTTTTGATAATCCGAACAGCTGTAAACTTTGATAAATCAAAAAAATGCTGTGTATTTAGATACGGTCGATAACTCGAAATTTTTTTCATAACAAGAGGGAAGAAAACGTTGTATAATTAGAATTAGGTCCCTCGTCCTTTTTATAATTCGAATTTTTCCTGGCAATGTTTACTCATTTACCGAGTAATGTGTACCTCTGGACTGAAAGCCCAGCTTAACTTTCCAATTCTCTTTGATTGTCACGATTTGTATAAAGGCAGAAGTACGTCTCCCTTACGAGGTCCAAAAAAAAAAATTATTGCAGCCTAAGAAAGTGATTCGTAAAAAAAGAAAACTTTCTATTTTCCACCATCAACGCTGTCTACAAATCTGAAGAAAAAAAGGAAGACATTTTACAAAGGCCCGGAAATCGCAAGGAGTCCAGAGCCGGTGAATCATCTATTCTCGAGGATTCGTTAATCAAGTGGCTCCGACAATGCAAAACACTAAACTTGTTGGAGGAGCGCTCCTAAAAGCGAAAGCAAAGGCTAGTCGAAATTGTATATAATAAAAACTCTTTTTTTCTTTCCTCAAAAACTTGATAATTCGAATTTTCCTTTTAGTCCCGTGGATTTCGAATTATCGAGAGTCAACTGTATTAGTTTTCCGACAATATCTTTCAAATCTTGAAAAGATTCTGAGAATGAGTATCGCTAAAAATTAAAAATAATTCAACAATATAATTGAAATTGTATACAATTATTTTAATATGGAACTGCAAATCACAGACCATTAATTGTAATAACAGCTACAGGCCAACGGAAATTCATTTTCAATGTCAATAGAGATTTAATTGAATATTTCATAATAACTAGATTTCCGTATAGATTATTACAATTTATTGAACCTCATCATTAATTTCCATTTCCAAATACGAATTAATACAAGAAGACCATTATGAGATTAAAAAATAAATAAATGTTACCAAATTTGGATCATGAATTAAAATTTTTTTTAAATATTTTAAATACTAATACCAAACTTCAAATCGACTCCTAAATATCTCGACATTTTTAAAAGAAGCTTCAGATTCCACAGGAAAGCAATAGCTCACTTCATCAAAACGAACTCTGTCAATATAAATAAACTTCACCAGTAACCTAAATAGCACATAATCCGGATACCAGACATTGGTCCTCAATAAAATCCCAAATGTAAACTGCTTTCAAAGCATGTATTTTATATTAATGCTTTTTCTATAGGCTATATTTATGTTGATTGTTTAACAATAGTGTATGTATTTTGTTGGTGAGGCCAAACGCCCCAGGGCCCCCGGGAATCGAACGCAGGATCTCCAGCCTTTCTACGGCATCGGTGTGCTGTCTATAAATATATCTTTGACTCAGTTAAAGTCCAAATCCTGCTATTTTAAATACTAATATCTTATTCAAATATATATATCTCGAAAAATTAACTATTTTGTTTGTATTTTTTTTTTTTTTATTAGTCTTTTCGGCATCTTAGAGTTTTAATTATACACATTATTTTTAGATACAATATACTAGTGAGTCCAGGCATATTTATTTATACCATTTGGTATCCAAATGATTTAAATAAAAGGAATAATTCACAAAAATAATGCAGCCAAATATGAAATAAAATTTGACTGCATAATTTTTGTGAATTATTCCTTCTTACCTTTGGCATAATACTACAGATCTAACAATATCTTCAATTACTAAAATTTAAATAAACTTATCGGAAAGCCCGGAATCCGAGCCCGCACCTCGTGCTTTAAGGCTGGGCACACACAGTCGATTTTTAATCGAGCGATAGTTTAGTCGATGGACTTAAAAAGCATTAAGTTCAAAGTAGGTGCATACACGACAACTGCAGATCAACTCGATTTTTTAATACATTTATGTCCATCGACTAAACTATCGCTCGACTAAAAATCGACCGTGTGCGGCCAGCCTAAGACTATCATTATTGACATTTGTCAACAACTCTCGGCCCCGGGGGTTGGGGGGAGGGTGTAATTTATAGTTATGTTTTTCTATTTTTATTGTGTTCTTGGTAGAAATGTATTTTTTTTTGATGTATTTATTTTGATTTCGTTATTTGTATGAATGTTTTTTTCTGTGTGTTGACGTTATTTGTACTAATGTTTTTTCTAAGTACAGTGTGTATATGGATATTTCTGTAGTGGTGGGATGGCTTTGGACCAAGAGTCATGTTAAATAAAGAGAAAAAATACTAATATTATCTTAAAAAGTGACAATATTAAGGTCGCTGCAACATGTCCTTTTTTTTTCAAAAAATAAATTAGGTAAAAAAATAATTTAGATAGAAAAAATATTTTTAGTCTAAATCTTGAGATATAAGGCAGTAAATTAAAGTGAAGGTCACTTGTTAGAATATCCTTGGGAATTTGGATCTAGTCTCATATATCACTGCAAGGTGTAGGAGTTGGATGAAGTGGGGCTTAAAGGGGCGTTACTATTACCATAATCCCTTCTATCCAAGGATTGAAGAGCGAGAGAGAGAGAGAAAGAGAAAAAAAGAGGAAAATGGATCGTTGACCTTCATAAATCAATAAATCTTAAGACTGATTAGTCTCATGTTTTCAAACTTTTTTTTACCTCTTGGTTAAATTGACTCTTTGGGCTCAAAAATATTCCCTTAAATATAAAAAAAAAAATGAGTCTAATTTTTTATATAATCCGAAGAAGTTTATATAAGATTTTTTTTCTTTAATACATGTGTGTATAATAAAATTATATATCTATCAAAATCAAGAAATACGATTGAAACAGACTATTACAACCAACAACTTAAGGGTCCTTTATGCATTATTTGTTCCAGTTGTAGTATAATATTACAACTGGATCATGATATAAGAATTTTTACTTTCTCTTGCCTCTATATAGGTTAATATATAGAGAGAGAAAGTATTGGATTCATGTCAAAAATTCGAAGTTTTGAGGTCCCCTGAATCAAAAAAGTGGTTTTCGCGACATAGTCTGTCTGTTTATGTATGTGTATGTGTGTTCAAATAAATACGGATGTAAATTGTCTTAAACCCGTATTCATAGTCGGTCCCTATAGGTATAAGGATTCCATCTTCTTCAATGGCCGACTATGAATACGGGTATAAGATGCCGAAAAAGACCTTAAACAACTAAAAAATAAAAAAATAATATGTTTATGTCTTGTTTATATTTGTCTGAATGCTCTCCTGAATAAAACGAAATGTTGAAAAGAGTCAAGATATGGAAGAAAAGACGAGGGTTCGCCAGAGTCAAGTGGAAAAACTCCAGGGGTCAGAGTGGGTAGTGCACCAAATAACTGTAGAATTGGTACGAAGTCCTACAACAAATGAAATATGACGTATTTTCATTATTTTTATCTCTGCCTAACTTACTTTTCGATTGACAGTCCAAGTCGAAGTTAATGCTTATCTGGTTTTTTCATTGGAACTTTCGAATAAAAATTTTGATTCTTACAAATCCTAATGCTTCAATGATATTTACCTATCTAAGCTTCTCACAGATTCCAGGTTTAGATAGTTGGATTTTGCAAATTTTAATAAGAAAAAACAAAATTTCTCTTATTCTTTAATAAAATTTATTTACTTGATGTGCAATCTAAGTTTCCTCTTATCAGACATCATCTACCTAAACCTCGAATCTGTGTGAAGCTTAGATTGAATCACCTGGTTTGAGATCCTATGAAATTAGATATTACCTATTTTTATATAATTAGTTTTAAATTAGGCTACACACCGGTGCTGAGGGAGTCCCTTCTCAAACTAGGACATCTTCTAGAAGAGGTTGGATAAAAGGAACCGAGTGGAACCAGAAATAAGGATTAGTTCACTAGCTAGAAAATGAATCAAGGGGGAGGAGTTAGAGGTAGGAAATAATGTAACTTCACGGGGTGCCGGTAGATGGCTACGTTTGGGTTTGAGGTGTGTGTCTTCGTGCACTTAAGCACCTCGGGTAAATAATCGGGATCCCGATTGGAATTTCAAATAATAATAATAATTAGTTTTAAAGTAAAAACAAACATCTTTCATGTTGAATAATAATAATTACAATAAATTAAATAAAAAAGCTTGATATTTTTTTATATCATTAAAGGATTATAAACACAAATGGAAAAAGAATAAAAAGAAAGAGAATGTGGTCTAATCAACAAACTTTTATCTCTTAAGTCTTAACGAAAAACCAAAGACGCTTTTTGTCGACATGTTGAGATTAATATCTGATTGATTGATCGCATTGCGATAATCCATCTTTATTTTGCCGATTAAAAGGACAAAAACATTTTGAGGGAAAAATAAGATATTATTGGAGGGATGAGAACTTAAAAGGGTATCATTTTATCGAAATCTCCATCAAAATATTATAAATGGCTTTCTATTATCAAAAGCTATAAGAAAAATATATTTTGCGACATTTTAGTGTCAACTTAAAATAATAGAACGATGAGTGAAAACACATTTTCATTTTTTTTCTTTTTCTAAACTAATTTAATAACAGAAAGTAGGTTACTTGAATTTCTAAGGTACTAAATCATTTTTCTATATTCTACTAGTCCTACTGTTGACAAGTGGGGAGGGGGCACATGTTACCCCTGGGAAAAGACTTCGGGACTGCGTACCACCTCTGGATCTGTTTTATATTCTGTTGGTACATATTTAACTTCGGAATTTAAATTATTAATTAATTAAATTAAAAAAATATTCCTCTTTTCTTTAAAACAAAGTCTACTCCGTGGTGCCCTGGGGGCCGCATAACCAAATAAAAAAAAAAAAATATTTTTACTTCACATATTACTTTTTAGCCATAATACGAGTAAAACTAGGGATTGAAATAGTATTTTAAATAATACACAAGTTGATATGTTTCATATTTTATTGGTGAAATAATTTAAATTTTATACTTCTGAAGATAACAGTAAGTCCTAATGCATAGGTTCTCAATGTGGGCGATAACATCCCCTTGTAGGCGTTTGAGACTTTCGGGGAGGTAGTAGTAGACTCACAGAAAATTAGGGGGCATTGAGATAGCGCACAGGGGGCAGATTAAAAAATATAGTCTAAAAAAGGCAAAAAAAAGTAAAGTAAAAATTAATATCGTTTAATGATTAATTTTCTTCTTATCATATATAATCGTGGCAATAGCTTTTTTTAAATCTCTCCTCTTGGCTGCTTAGGGTTTATTGAATTTTTGGTTTATTTTAAATTTCATCGAATCGATTGCTACTGGTGGACATTCCACACACTAGTACATCGGAGCCTCCATTGCTTCGATGTACGAAGCAACGATCTTGGTGGCTGTTGCTCTAAAGAAAACATTTCTGCTTTAATTAAATCACTTTAATTCAGTGTTTCAACTAGATCCTACTATCGAGAGTTTAAATCTACTAATAATTTAATTGTTGCTTATTATTTATAAATATTTCTGTCGGAGGTACGATCCCACGTTATCCACCATCGATTGTCATGTCCATAAACAATTAGTAAAACACACCCTCTATACATTTATATTGTTTTCAAGGGCTCTACAGCAGTCAACGTTTCAGAACCGCTGTTTTGAAAATCCAATAGTACTTTTATTTATTTTCTATTAACCTATTCAGAATTCTATCATAAATTTTGTATAGTTTAAAGCAGAAACGACAGACAAATAGAAATCGTATTTTATAAATAATTAAATTCAAAAAATAAATTATTTCTACCAGCTTAATATTTATTCAACTGAATCTAATGAATTTTTTTTTTTTTGTTATTAAAAAAAAATTTAACAGATGTACATTCAATAAACGAACATTGTCGTCATCGTATTTCGTATTCAAATGGTCCATGCATGTCTTGTCTGTTTCGAATTTATTTATTTGTTTAAATTGCTCTCTCTCTCTCTACATTTTTTTTACCCACGCGACACATACACACAGAGAGACGGACACTCGATGTCGTCGTCAAAATGGGTGAATTTTAATCCCGGCCTGTCGTCACCAAAAACGTAGTAGAAGTTAATTAAAAACCGCTGTTAAAGAAGGGTTGGGGGAGAGACTACCCTAAAGGGCGGGGGGGATTGACAAAAAAAAACTATTCGATTTTCGCGACAAGAGTTAGTTATTTGTGACAGGCTATTTACTAACTTACTTCGATTTAATTAAATTCAAACAATTTTATTAAACCAATAATTTTTTTGTTTGGAAGTTTATTATATGGGTGTGTTAAAAAAAAAAAGAAATTAACATTCAATCTAACTAACCAAATAAAATATTCTTTTGTATCCATTTATATAAATAATGGAATAGGAAAAGGCGAGGAGTAAAACGCAACATTCTTCAAAATAATGGACTTTATTTTTAGAGCTCCGAGTGTTTGTACAGAATTTTTGAAAAGGACAATTTAAAAATTTTAATTATAACAGAATTTTCACGAAATTTTTTTGTTATTTGTTCATTTTTGGCTTGTCAAACTGCGAATACTACATTTTGTTTGAAACAAAGAGACGTTGGCTGTGGTGATGTTTGTAAAAAAAAAAAACGAGAGAATTTTTTTTTTAATCCAGTTTAATTTATTCAATTCATTGGTCCGTAAAAGCACAGCTACTGTAGTTCTCTGATTTATTTGTGAAAAAAAAAACACGATCACTATTCATTGAATCAATGGGCGTCCCTTGAATGTATTTTTATTTATTATCTTTTCCACTCTTTTCTATAATACTAATTATATTTATTCACTAAGGCTACTAACGAAAAGTCCCATTCATTGTTTGACTCTTAATATATAAATTTAATATGAAAAAAAAAAATTCGGATTTTGAGACTCCATTATTTTAATTAAATTATTATGAGAATTTTTGTGTTTTTTATTAACATCACAACCAACCTTGGGGATTTTTTAATCAAATAAGGCAGAGGTCGGCATTTTCTTTTTTTTTTGGGCATCTCAGACCTCGTCCTTATTTATTATTATTGATTGGTAGCCAACCCTTGATCTCTAGAACTAGAAGCTAATCTTTTACCTTTAAGCTCAAATCAAGGATAACTAACGGAGTCTCAAAAACCGAAATTTTTTTTTCATATTCTTTTTAAGTAACCTAGACCAGAGATCGGCAACCCACGGCTCGCGAGCCGCATGTGGCTCTTTAATCCAAATCGTGTGGCTCTTTATTATGTCCAAAATATATATATATATTCAACATATTACAAGTATAATAATTATATTTTGTAAAAATATGTTTATAAAAGTCTTGGTAAAATTTTTTAAAATTATTTAAAGAAAAATGGTTTTCTACTTAAAATAAGGTTGCCGACTCCTGACCTAGACCTATATTCAAAATATGGATAAGAATTTCCTTTAGTACTCAGTAAACAAATATAATTAGTTTTGAAGAATAGAATAGAGAGATAAGATATACAAATACATTCAAAAGATGCTCATTGATGCAATGAATAGTAATCGTGTTTTTTTTTTTTACCAGTTACATAAATAAATCAGAGAATCTGTGCTTTTACGGACCAATGAATTGAATAAATTAAACTGGATTAAAAAAATTCTCTCTAGATTTTATTTTATTTTTATGAATATAACTAATTAGATTGAGAAAGAGATATTGTATATGACCAAGATATAACTTGATAAGTTACGCTGATTTGAGCCAGAAAGGCGGTCTTAGAGTACAGTCAGATGTCTATTGGCTTTTTTTTTCTTCTATTCTTTTTTTTTAACTCCTCTTTCAAGCCACAAGGGAAAAGAGAACAACCCACAGACAGACAGACAGACAGACAGACAAACCCCATTGAAGTTTAATCGAATATTTTAACCAGCCACCAGCAACCAATACACTCAATGATTATGATGCATCCCCCCTACCATTACTCTCAACTCTTTTCCTCGTTCTCTCTTTCTCTTTAACACAATTTAATTTCACGCAACTTTGAAATAAAAAAGGCAAATAGAACTTCAAGTACGTATTCAGGTTCTATTTGCTTCAAAATAAATTGAGTTTTTTTTTTTTTTTGTTAAGAGCGTGTTAAAAACACAATTAAATAGTTTTTCTTTTTAGACTAATTTTATTTTATTTAATTCTTTACTAATTTTAAAGTTTTTATTATTTTTTTTTATAATACATTTAAAGTTAGTACCGGTATAGTAATATTTATTAATAACAAATCATTATCAATTATATAATGTTCTTTCAAATTATAGGGGACCTCCCCTAAATACCGAAATGCAAAATTTTAATGATAAATTTAGAAATACTAGCCACACAACCCGCCCTAGGCCCTGGCAAGCGGCGTCTCAGAATATGATTAGTAGTTGTCGTCATTAATGTATTTTAATAATTTTTTTTTTTTTTTTTAAACATTCACACTTTTTTCTCATTCACACTCACACTCATACACCCATTCACACAGTCTTTTCGGCAACTTAGGCCATATAAGACTTGACTATAACCGTTATTTATGAATCTATTTATATTAGGGTCCAGGCATTTATATTTAAGCTATTTTGTATCCAAATAGCTTAAATAAAATCATCGGACTGCCTGGGGTCCGAACCCGCGACGTTCGGTATAGAAGGCACGCTACCAACTACACCAAGCCCGGGCCATTTTTGATTTTAATGTGAAAATAAATTATAAACGGCGAAATAATATTTTAATGAAAATTTTAACTGAATTTTGTAACAGTTATTTAACGCTGTCCATTCAAATAATGTATTTGTTTGATGGAAATAAATTTATTACCTATATAATTTTTCGTAATAATGATTTATTTCAATGAGTGATTGTATTTGTCCTCTTGGAAAATTTGGGCTTTACGTTGTTGATTAATCTTACAATAATAGCTCATTTAGTTGAATTGACATAACGTTGAACCCTAGCGCCTTTTTCATAGGCAGCACTCTATACAAAAATCCTTTATTATTATTTTATACTCTACTAACATTAACACTACATTGATTATATTCATATTATTTATAAAGACCTATTATTTATTTGATGCTTATGTAGTTCAAGTTATAAAACAAATATTGGTATATTCATTCAAATTAATTAAAAACCAATATATTTTAACCGAGAAAAAAGTTTTAATTTTGCAATGTAAACCAATTAAAAATTCGTTCAACATAAACAAAATAATCGAATTTTATTATTAACAAAATGAAGTGTCTAGTAGGATATTTAATCCACCTACTCACAAACTGAGAGCCCCTCGATGTTTGTTTTTCTCTTAATAATATTAAACATAATATTATGGCTCTGGCTAAGGCATAAATAAAAAATATTTAATATTGTACATTTATTATTATATAATAATCATGTAAAAAGAGTTTAATAAAATACTTATTATATCTCGCAGAGGACCCAGGTCTCGGGAATTTATCCCCCTCTTTAAAATTAATTTTTATTTATATTAAGAAAAGTGCTGCATATCATGTCTTCTATTTGTCTTGAAATGCGATCAGTAGTCGAAATATATTTAAACCCTTTCTCTTCCCTAATTAATGTTTAACGTTTTTAATTGCCCTTACTTAAAACGCCCTTTAGTCAGAAACTCGCTGACAACTTGATAAGTGTTATGTTAGTATTTCAACTAAATTACATAAATTATCATTTATTATATATTATGCCCCAACAATAAATTACAATCTTAATTTCCTTTTACATTTATATTTTTTTTTTTTTTTCTAAATCTGGAATAATATATAGCCTAATCATAATTTGTCTAGTTTTTTCATGAAGCTAAGTATCAAATAAATTTTTATATTTTTAATCCTACAGATCAAATTTAACAACTGTGAACAGTTGGCGCCATTTTTATTAGAAATATTTTCAATAAAATTTTATATTAAGAGAAAAAAAGAGCGAAAAAAAGGAGTGAAATAAAAAGTGAGAACGTGACAAATGGTTAAAAATTGTTTTACATAAATTGACTGAATAAATAATAGTTGTTGTTATTTCATATGCAAAATAAAATTTATCAAAGAAAAAAAAATATGTAGGATTTCTATAGGAATTTTAAATAAAATATACCGAAGACGGATTGCCCAGATAGTTGATTTATAAAAAAAATACAATATTTTTTATTTAAAATTCTCTTTTTAATCAAATTCTCTCTCAGTTATTTATTGGGATCTTGATTAATAATTAAACGAATCCATATTCATTGGATTTTCTTGAATAATATATATTAATATAAAGTTAGATAAAATCTAAATTTATTCAAAAACGAAATTTATTTCTCTTTTAAGATAATTGGATTAAGAATGTAATGCTTGGATGAATATAATTAAAGTTATTTAATTATACTTTATTTTCTTGTATTTATATATATATGACTTTTGAATTAAAAATTTGAATCTCAAACTAACTCAAATAAAATGGCGTTCATATTTTTGTTTTCTTAGAATTTGGCTACATAAAATATAAAATTACTAAATTTTTAAATTATATATTAATAATTTGATGTTGCAGGAGTAGTGATTGAATGTATAATTAATAATAATTAGAAAGATATCAAAGAAGCCAAAAGCAAAATAAAGTAAAAAAGATTTTTGTTTGCTTTATTGATCGACATTGTCGACGTTTCGGCTGATTATCTCAACTTTCTTCAGGAAAGGTGTTTTGTTTGCCTCGAGGTTAGAGGGGCTCTTAGCAACTCCTGACAGAGGTAGGAACATTAGTCAGTTTTTACTTTTTCTTACCCTATATATGAAATATATAGAGAGAAAGTATTCGATTTATGTCAAAAATTTGATGTCGAGATTTTTTTTTTTTAAAGATTTTTTCCAAACATTAGTCAATTGACATGGCTTCTGTATCATTCTTGAATCAGATTTCTGGTAATAACACTCTTGTGCCAGACTTTAGGATACCAGAAGTCATGTCAAGTTACGTATGTTCGTACAGTGAGGGACAATGTTAAGTCCCACCCATGTGTTTTCTACTTGTGAAACTTCACACCTAGAAAATTTCCAATAAAGATTTTAAATTTGTTTTATAAAAACAATGAAATAATCACAAGTAGAAAACGCATGGGTGAGACTTAAAATTTGTCCCTCATTGTACCTATGTTAGAAGATGCCAAGAGCACTTCTATGGTTGAGGCAAACAAATCACCTGTCCATTTAAAGGCCTGAAGTGTCGGCCGAAACGTCAACATTGATCTCATTATTAATAATTTGATATTATTGCAGTGACGCAACAAGGCGGGGTAACCCCCCCTTTTAATCCCCTCTCAGGATATAGAAAAAATAAAAATTGATAGGCTTTAAAAAAATCTCTATTTATTTGCTGTCCATATCAGGTATTTTTTTACTAGAGCGTACATAAATTAAATAAAAAAAAACCTTTTCAACTATAGAAACAATAGAATTAAAAAAACAAAACAAGAGAGTAGCTAAATAAGGACATCAAAAAGAGAGAGAACCAATTGATTGATTGATTAATTGATTGTTACATTAGAGTAGTAAAACAAAAATTGTTCTGATGGAAATTAGTACAAGTACACACATAAACTGAATGAGGTTGTTTTATTTAAGGGTTAGTCGGTATGTAGGTCGATGTAGCTATTATATAAATAAATTCACATACAAACAATGGATAACGTTAATGTCCGCGAAAACAACAAACAAATTAATTTTCTTTTTTTTTTTTTTTTGTTTTGTACTTTAATATAATCCCCCCCCCCCCCCCCCCCCCCCCCTCCCCCTGATAGCAGTTAGCTTTCTTATACTGTTAGATCCCGAATGAGCGGATAAACTAAAAATTATTGACAAAACTCTGCTATTTTTTTTTTAAAACCTTTGATATTTCATTCTTTTAATTTTTTTAAATTATATATATATATAAAATAGAATTAAATATAAAAAAAAATTATTTCAACTCATTTTGTTTGATGTCTTTTAAGTTTTTTTTTTTTTTTTTTCCTGGCCTTATGATTTATAATTTTTTTCTTAAATCAAATTCACGCAGAAATTTTTTTTTTTTTTTAATAAAACAGATTCCAATATCGTCCAACCTGACCTTGCATATATGCAATATTTGCCATATTTCTTAATATATATAAAACATGTATTTTTTTAATTTATGTGCACGACATGGGAAACAACTTTTCATTGGATTGGAATTTCAGTCTTAAAAAAAAAAAAAAACCTTAGGAAATAGATTTTTTTATTTATTGTCAGAAAAAATAGAGGGGAAAAAATTGGATTTAAGATACCAATAAATACTGATTTATTTATTGAGAAAAAAGTAAACAAATCATTTTTTTTTGTAGCCATCTATCGTCACTTTAAAGAATTAGGTTTGCTTACTTTTTAATGAAAAATTTTTTGCTTTTTAACCTCATTATTTTTTGTTTTAATTCAGTTACGTGACGTTTTCTGCCAATTCACCCTACTGTAAGCCGCGTAAAAAAAACTTCGTTCCAAAAATTAATTTGATTTTTACTTTCTCTTACCTATATGTATATCTTAATATATGCTAGATATGTTTCTCTTACCTTTGATAAGAGAAACTTGTGTGCTGTGCGACCATCACACCGGATTTTTATTTTTTATCAGTTTTTCTCGTTCTCTATAAAGTTTTGAGAGCCGTTTATCTAAAATAAGCTTTTATTTGACGAATAAACACATCTGGGGAAATTATTTACAACAATGTCTATATCCCCCTAAAAAAAGACTCAAAGAAGATAAAATAAAACACATATGAAAAATTGAGTTTCGATATCTTATTTAATCAATCTCTGATTACAAACAAATAAACTACCCTAACCTAATAGTCATTAATCAACCTAATATTTCATTCAAACCCTCAAACAAAACAATACGACAACACCTTATCTTTTTCATTAAAATAGAGAATAGAGTTTTAAAATGAGATGTTATCGTACAAAATATTAAAATGTATAATAAATTATCGAAATATCGAGTGTAGCGAATTAATCATTTTCCTCTAGTTAATCGAATCCCGTGGGATGCAAACAAACAAACAAACATAATGAGAAATTTAAATACTCTACCTTCTGGCGTATTAATTCTTCATTTTGTAATCATAATTCCAACGATTTATTGACTTCTAGAAACATTGTTTCGTTGTCAGCAAATTAAATTAATTAAGCTTGAATTATATCTTGATTAATAATAAATAAAGTCAGGGATAAGCAAACTCATAATTAACAGATTATGATTAAATAAGTTGTTAATCAGTTAATTAAAAGCTTTAAAAATCCTGAGTAGTGGAATTAAAGGAATATACTGGCTATTTCCGGTTAGATGAATTCATTTTTATAATGAAAAATATTAATACAGATAGATATCAATTAATTCACTAGTAAAAAAAAAAAATGTTCCGAGTTAGACTAGGCGCATACGGTCGATTTGGTCGATTTTTAGTAGAGCGATAGTTTAGTCGATGGACAAAAAAGCATTAAGTGCAATGTAGGTGCGCACACGAATCAACTGCAGATCAACTCGATTTTTTGAAGCATTTATGTCCATCGACTAAATTATCGCTCAATTAAAAATCGGCCGTGTGCGCCCAGCCTTAGCGTGTACTTAATAATAATTATATCGGATATATCTAAAGCTTTATGTTTTTCGAATAATACAAAGGAAAAAAAAAAATTCATAAAAAATTAATTACTAAATATATTTACCGACATTTGAATCAGATAATATATTATTCAAATGAATAGATCTCGAAATTTTTTTTAACTATGGCCCGTAGGCCATCGATATACATTATATAAATTAATAAAATATACTGTATAATAGGCATGGGCGTAGCTAGAGAAGTTGGCTGGGAGGGGGGCCATGGGACGAGCCATCCTCGCTGGGGGGCCATGGGACCAGCTATCCTCCGAGGGGGCCTGGGAAGCCCCATATTTTCTCAATTTTTCTTGGGGCAGGGAGCTTTCTGGGGGGGGGGGTGCCCGAATATTAATCCAGGGGTGCCTCCCCTGGCACCCCCTGGTTTCGCTAATGATAATAGTATAACCCTAAATGACCCTTGGTCCATAGCTGAGTGGTAGAGTTCCTGCCTCTTGTGTTAAGGGTCATGCGACAAAAATTTATATCAATTGGATTTTATACCAATCAATTGAAATAATTAGGCACGGAATCTAAATGGCCTCAGATGCCGAAAAAGACCCTAAATTAAAATAAAAAAAAAACTACAATATTAAACCAGGAGGATATTCAAGTATTATCACACCAGAGTTTTATTGACACCATACTTCTTACGGTCGCAATTTTTCCTCTCTATATATACATACATAGGTAAGAGAAAGTAAAAATAAACCTAGGGCTTTGTTATTTTTTTCACTCAAAAGTCCTGGTATCTTGTTTGTTGTTGTCAATAAAAAAACATGACTAAAAATAATAACAAGTTCAGAAAATAATGAAAATGCTTTGTTTTAATTTTGCTAACAACATTTATAATAATAATATACTCTAGTTTAATTACATTCATAATGTAGAAAAATTTGAAAAAAAATAAATTACATTGTCATTTATAATGAATATATTTATTTCTACGATTGACAAAAGCGATCCCTTCGCTTAATGTAATTTAATATCTCATTATGTCCTATTGAAGGACAGACAGACAAACAGAGAGGAAACAGATAAAGTAAACTCTCAGTCAACCGCTGCTTAAATGCATAAACATTATTGTAGTCTACAATTTGATCTCTGGAGCTAGAGAGCTGCTTTGTAGTTAAATTCAAAGCGAATCCCCTCTCGCTTTCTGGTCCAAATTGAAATTTAGACTCGAAGTCTCAATCAAACATACTAATAAACGATAATTCATTACTAGAATTGAAACGATCGAAGCAATCGCCGTAAATCAATTAATTTTAATTAAGACCTTAATTCGTTTTTGTCATTTAATTATTAAACGGTAAAAAATTTAAAAAAATGCTTGAAATATAGAATGTACAGATTACTGCCGGGGAACGTTCAACATGCTGATTACTTGGAGTCACCCACCCGAGATTTCACTGCGCTTGCTTGAAATAAAAGATTTTAGGGATTTTTATTTAAAAATCGTTTTTGTCATTTAATTATTAAACCGTTATTAAACCGTAAAGAATAGAGAAAAAGTATTGTAAATTCCAATCTTCCTTTAATCCCATGACCTCCTTAGAATGGAACAAGCTCTCTGCTTCCACAAAACCTATAATCTTCAAACTTCCAAGTCTAATCTCAACAGGCATCTTCTCAGTTCCCGCAGTTGAGTTCCCCTTTTATACTTCTCCTTTTTGTTTTAACCATATTCTTCCTGGATGCATATGACCACTGGTCATTTTTGGTCTTTGGACCTTATTTTACATCTTGAATTCTAATATTAGGAGTTTAGAGCAAAAGTCTACTTTTTTACTCTTTCGAGAAAAAATGAATCCAATCTTATATTTAATTCTTAAAATATTATTTATTTAACATCTCAGCAATCATTAAGAACTTATATTATACTTTATCTAAATACACTTTTAAATTTTATATTCAGATTATTGGATTTTTAGATTTTTTTCCAGATATTTTTTGCTTTAAGGAACTGCTGCACTCTGGAGGATTAGTATTACAATTCGGACATGGTTAATTATTACACTAAATAACTACCATAATTTACTAATCAAAAAGGGAAAAATAAGAAAATTGTTTACTTTTAGACTTGGTCCACTTTTGCTTTGAACCACTTATATCGGCAAAAACTAAATATACGTACAAAAAATCTGTTGAGACAAGTACAGAACACAACTTTCAATTACCATAGGCAGTGGCGTCATTTCAACTTTTTCTAGGGGGGGGGGGGCAAATTTTTTCTTGGGAAGGGGGGCAAACATTTTTTTTTTTGTTAAAATTTACTTACAAATACGTACTCAAATTTGGCCAAAAGATATTTAATTTAATTAATTAGTATACTCGTAGATATATTTTGAAATATTTTATTTAGAATAATATAAAATTTTATAAAAATCAGAGCCCTTGGGAGGGGGCAAATGCCCCCCCCCCCAAATGACGCCACTGACCATAGGTAAGAGAGAGTTATTTGTTGTGTCAGTCACGCCAGATTTTTAATATATAAACCTTTTTTAATATGTTCACCTGTATGATTATTCAGACCTTCGTTTGAATAATAGAATTTCTCGTATATGACCCTATTTTATTTTAATTTACACAACCAAAACCTCTTCATTATGTCTTTTTTATTTCGTCGAATAAATTAAACCCTTATATAGCTACAAGAAATAGAACGAACTCAAAGTATAGGACACCCTATTTTCAATAAATTTAAGTAAAAGTGAAATAAATAAACCCAAGCTTTATTAATGGCAAAGTAGAGAAGAGAAGGGATTAATTATGCTCTCTCTCTCTCTCTCTCTTTAGAGATTCTCTATAGATGCTCTATGTTATTTTAATAACTTTAAAAGTCAGCAAGTTGCAAAAGAGGGATTGTATAGGGTGACGTAAAACGAAACGAGGAGGATGGAGGTGGAGAGTCAGATCTATTGTGGTTTGACGGGCCCAACGGAATGAAGTGGCAACTAACCGCAAAAGATAACTTTGAACCGAGTTTCCGCCACCGTTTATTGTTCCATATAAATTACGGGTAAAGACTCTTTTAATGGAGGTCGGCTGGTAATTACCCTCATGGTGTGTTTTATGGTGTGTTGGTTGCTCCTCTCTCGCTCTCTCTGATGGTCAAGACTTAAATAAAACCCTCAAGCAACCGAGCGCCTCTTGAAACGCAATCCTAATTAATTGGACAGCGATAATATTTTATGCCAAAGGAACAAGCGATTATATTTTAATTAAAAAAAAATATATATATGTAGTGTTAAAATTTATCACACCCTTAACATTATAGAGTTTTAATTTGTATACAGTTGGTAATCATAATTTAAAAGCAAATGAAGTAAGGATATAATAAAAGGACTCCTCATTCTCTTGTCTCATTTTATTATCTTAATTCAATTATTTTTAAAATTTTATATATTTTGTAAGAATTATTTATTATGTTTATGCTCTACGTGCGCTTTTATTATTTTTGTTTTTAAAAGGTTTTTCGGCATCCCAGGCTATTTAGTCAATTGACCACGATGTAGTTAAATATATTGTATATTCAAAAATTCTGTGCATTGGCTTCCAACATAATAAGATATTAGGGTCCGACCGAAACAAGATTTTCAACCGAAACCGAATATTCGGCCTCAACCTTAGTTTCGGCCGAAACCGTAACCGAAACCGAAACTTGTATTTCCTATAAAAAAATTTATTAAATTTATATATTTTTTTTTTGAAATTTTTCCCCTCCGTGAAAATCATTTTACCTTTTTTTTAGGGAGACAAAAATTTTTCTCCTTCAAGTGCAAATCATTTGACCTTTTTTTTAAGACTCAAGTTTCGGCTACTTTTTGGCCGAAACCGAAACTACGGCCGAAACCATATTTTTGGCCAAACTCCAAACCGAAACCGAATATTCGGTCGGTTCCTATAAGATATACAGAAACCCTATTTATTTTAGTCGCCCCCTTCTACTTAGTCCTTAAAAATCTTGTAGTTTCGGCCCTGAAAATAAGTACCGCAATACACACAAATAATCTGATATTGCACATACTGTATAACTAATTTGAAGATCAGTAAGTAGTTTTATTCTTGGTCACTTCAAGTGGTGGTTGAAAAATAAATAAAACAATTTTGTTAAAAATTATGTTTTTTATATCAGAGTATTCTTTTGGACATCTGGCTTACAAAACAAGTGTATCTCTCAGACTCAGCTCAGACTTGTAAGCCAGATGTCCAAAAGAATACTCTGATATAAAAAACATAATTTTTAACAATTTTAAAAATTGTTTTATTTATTTTTCAACCACCATCTTGAAGTGACCAAGAATAAAACTACTTACTGATCTTCAAATTAATTATTTACTTGTCTACACTAAAAAACTGTTTAATACTGTATAACATTTTAATTTATTTTTTCATACATAAGAATTTTTTTTCATTTTCACTTTTTCTTTAATAGGCCTATATAATGAATTGAGAACGAAGACCGAGTGATTGTTGAAAACCGTTCAATTGAACGACCCGTTCATCTCTGGAGGATGTCGTTCTTTCTCTCTTCTCTCGACACATCTCTTCAGTAGGAGTCCAGCCTTGGCGGATTCAATAACAAAATCAGTGTTGGTCATCTCCGAACGACGCTTTGATTTCGCCGCCATGATGCCTTCTCAACATTCAGCTCCTGGATTTCCTCTTTAAATTCCATTTAACAACAACAACGAATTCCATCTTAATCTCTTATCTCCAGGTATTTTCTTTTAATCCTTTTTGTTTTTATTATTCAATAATTTACTCGAAAGTTTCATTGTTATGCTGTCATCAATGATAAGCTGAACCGGGGGGATATTTCTTTTCTCTGTGAATATTTAAACCATATCCTATTTTGATTAAAGGTATCCAAGGAATTTTTTATTCTCTCCCTCTCCATTATATATATGTTTAGTGTGTGTGTGTGTTATTTAAATTTCAACAAGAAAAGAGAAAATGGTTTTTGCTATTAATGTGTTAGTGATGGCATGAACTCTCTGAATATGAATTCTAGTGGAGTTCCCTCTCTACGTCAACGTCACCCATCAGAACAATTAAATCGAGCAAAAAATAATAATAAAAAAACTTAAACATAAAATTTCAACCCTCTAGTTCATTTCCTTCATGGTTAAAAAAGTCCACACAAACACACAGACCAATTTGCGGGACCCACTTTTTTGGACTCAAGGGACCTTAAAACATGAATATCCATCAAAATCTCGACATCAAATTTTTGACATGATCGCAATACTTTCTCTCTCTATATATTTCATATATAGGGTAAGATAAAGTAAAAAGAAATTAATATTTATAGGCAAAGTTTTCCTTTTCCTTGGCTGACTCTATTCCATACATCTATATTTGTTCTCGTCCCAATCGAGGAAAATGTATCTCAACAAAATAGGCTACCAATCGATTGAAATAAATAGGCATATAATCTAAATGGCCACTAACAAAATTAATAAAACAAAATACTTTTTAGTTCTATAAAATGTCCCCAATTTGAACGAAGCAGACTTTACTTTTGTTCAGTACAGTCGGTCCCACAAGTGCCTGATGTGCTCGAGAGTAGTGCCTTGAGATTAACCAAAACACAATTTTTAAAATAAATAAATAAATCATCTAATTTAATTGAAACTGAAGTAGAAAAGATACTTTTAAGAAAATTCATTGGATGGATAAGAATTTTGGTTGCCTAAGGTCAAGGCTCAGCTCCCAAGAATATCAGGTACTTGTGGCGCCGTCTCGTCTGTAAAGTTTCAACCAAATTTATCTTACATGTTTGGGTGTTATGCGGATAATAATAAATAATTTTTTTATATGTATATTTTTTAAATGCGGTGGGCTCATATTATATACAGGCTTTCTCTTACCATGCAGTTTTGTTCTTTCGAAAATTTTCTTTGTTTTTATAAAATTGAAAGCTAAATGAGAATTAATACAATCTTTAATTTTATATTATTATAAATAGTGAATGAATATATTAGAGAAAAGATAATAGAATTTAAATTTTCCTCAGATGGTAATAACTTTCTCCCCCATAATTTAAAATAAAGGTATTATAAATAAACTTTAATTTAATTGGTTTTGAATTTTTCGATAAAGTTGGTAATAACTTTTCTTTTCTATTTATAATAGAATAATAAATAGGATATGCATTTAATTATTAAAGAAATTTTCTATAAAAGACTCGCTAATAACAACTTTAATTGAATCATATCAGTCAGTGAGTGATCTCAGTTGACGGCTGTTTAATATTTAATGACATAGGACACCTCGGAATCTACATACAATTTATAATGTGTATTTTTTTACGGGACAGCCTTAGGCATGTGTATTTTAAATAAATATCACTTATCAATACATTAGCTCCAAAAAAACCTGCGTTTTTTATTTGTCATAATTTTACAAGGCCACGGATTTTTTATTTTTTATCTCCTCAGCCATCGGCAATGGGGCTCACCAATGCATATACAATATCAAACAGTATAAAAAAAAAATGCAAATAAGCAAAAACATTAATAAAATAAAAAAATAAAACAAGATTTTTTTTTAATAAAGTCATATAACCATTGAAAAACTGTTAACAATAATATATGACAGTTTCTCAAACTGTGAGACCCCTGAAGGAGTGTGAACCAAAAGGGTGAAATGAGGACTTTCAGATTATTAAAGTGTACTTAAATTATAATATTTATTCCTTGTTTAAAAAAAATCAGACTCTAGACTTTCTTATAGGCCTACTGTATACAGTATTCTAAAAATAAGTGATTTTATCAAAATCTTGAGTTTTCGAAAAAACTTGAGAGATTATAGTTTCTGAAATAAATGATTCAATTTATAAAATAAGCTAGCTCGTTATTTGAATTGTATGAAAGAAACCAGAAGGAAATAAAACTGCCAATACGTGAGACGTTTAGACTGATGACGGATTATTTAATTAAAATATCCCACATTGGGGTTGGGGTGGGGGTTTATTTCGATAAAATCTAACAGATTTCCACTCCTTTTACACATTTCTATGAATAATAAATTATTTTGATTATGAATAATTAATTTTTTAGGCTATTTAATTTTAAAATTAAGAGCTCCTAAGACTGTTTAAATAAATATATGACCACAAATTCAAATATACTTGAATTGGCTACGAATCAATTTAAATAAATAGGAACGGGGTCTAAAAGATCTTAAAAAAAAAAAAAAAAAAAAAATACCGCCCCCACCGACAAAATTTAATTAACCCGCCCCTGGTCCTAAGTGTATTAGAGCCAATATCCCATACCAAAGAAGACGGGATTGGGTGTCTACAATCACTTTTATAAAAAACTTTTTTTACAGGTTTTCTTGGTTGCTCAACTGATTTCACTTCTCTCTCTTCTTCTCTCTTGCTTCCCACAATATTTAGTATTGAGCTTAAAGTTGATGTTGACTATAATCTAATCTTCTCTTTTGAGTGGCAAAGTGGCGAAAATATATTTCCATTCTTTGCTATTGATTTTGGCCTATTATTTTGTTTGTAGGCCTATATGTTTATAAAACTTTCAAACACCTTTTCTCGAATTGTTGAATTTCGGACTTAAATAATGAAATTATGTCACAAGGTAGTCTATTATTCATCTTTTTCCATTTAATTTTCTTCTTCGTCATCTTTTTGATACTGTATTTTAAAATTCCGAACTATATCCCAAACCAAATTCACTATAATATAAAATTTATATTTAAAAATATTTTTCTCTTGTTAAAAATTTTTTTTTTAATAAAAAAAAAATATTTTAAAATATAAAGTTTGTTTTAGAACAAACAAAAAAAAACCCCTCAGGGATCTTTATAAACTTGTTTTAGATTATTGATTCACTTCTTCTTTTTTTACAACTTTCTCATAATTCCAACGAGTTTGTATCTTGGTTGTAAAAAAAATTAAAAATGTATAACGTCAGCTGTTAAGTTGAAGTTTGGTAATAGAGGGTTGAAGGGTAATCCGTGTAGAAAGAGATGCTTTTTGGGACTCGAGTCAGAGCTTCTCTCTTCCTTCTCTCTCAATCTTCCTATCAAGTTACGTAAGTAAAAAAAAGAAGAAAAAAAAACCTTTCTAAGAGAAAAAAAAAAAATAAAAGGAAAACAGAAATTGAATGTAGTCATTGATGATGCTCTGTAGCCCAAAATATAGAATATTATATGACAATTTGAAAAGCCCCCCTGAACCCAGACATTCACTTAGAGAAAGTACTGTTTGCAGGACCACTTTTTTGATCTCAGAGTCCTCAAAACGTGTATTTCCATCAAAATTTTCACGTCGAATTTTTGACATGAATGCAATATTAACATATACAACTCGCATAAGTAAGAGAAAGTAAAAAGAGACATTTTAATCACTCTTAAAAAAAATTTTCAACAGTCACTAACTTTATCACTATTTTTTCTCAATAGTCTTTTTCTATATTATTTTTACAAGTTTTATAATTTATCGTTGCTATAGAAACAGGTTAAAGTGTGATTTGTGTGAAAAATAAATATTAAGCTCGTATCTAAAAATGATAATGTTAAAACGCTGGATTTACTTTTTATGCGAGTTATATAAATAAAATAATGGCGAAACTTTAACCATATTAAATCTTGTTTACAAACAATCTGTCTCTATGCTACTGTATAAACGCCTTATCTGTACATACTCATTTAAATCTGGCAAACAAATAAAAGTTTGAATTAAAATAAAATATCTTTTTTATAATATTATTCATGAAATGAAATATACACACCAAGGGCGGATTCAGAGGAGTTTCTCGGGGGAGGGGGAATCTGGTGTGACTGGTCGCACAGCACACAATTTTTCTTATAAGAAAGTATACTTTCTGTAATTTAAAGGCGTATTCTGTACTTGCCCCCCCCCCCTTTACCAGAATATAGGCCTATATATACAATTTTAAGTATTAATTTTTAAAATTTTACATTCAAAATAAAATTTTTTCCTAAAAAAAATATTTTTCTCAAATTTTGAGGGGGTAATTACCCCCTTTACCCCCCGAGAGGAGTGAAATGACATTACGCAATTATGGTATCAATTATTGATATTTTTCTCTAATGACATTAATTATGAAGGTTGTCGATATTTTTCCTTAAGACAGAATAAACTCATACTGTACAGTGGTAGAGTATCCGTCTCTCACCTACTCTTAATTTTATTGCTTGGTGATCAGGATAATTTTAACAGTTTTTTTTTTATTTGTTTAATGTCATTTAGACCCCATCCCTATTTATTTCAAATGATTGGTAGCCAATTCAAATGAAATAAATTTTTCTCGCTTGGGACGAGAAGCGAACCCAGAACCCTAAGTACGAGAAGCTAATAGCTTCTCTCTTGGCCACATGGGTCACCTCCAATATGTTAACTGTTCAAAATATCTTTTTCCCCGTTCTCTACTTCTTTTTTATCATTATTAAATAGAGAATTTCTCTTTCTTTCTATTTTCATAACTTCTTTTATATTCAAAGTTTATTTTGAATATAAATATCAAAGTTTAATATTGAATTTAATTTTGTAATAGAATATGTTCCAAATGTGGGGGCATTTTATTAACGTCGATATGATTTTTTTTTCTTTTTAATAATAGATATCTAAGAGACGTTCTGAATTTTATGTAGATAGGCCTATATGTGGCTGGCTATGTGAGTAGGAAACTTTAAGAGGGCTAGAGGGGAATAGGAGCTAGAGATTTTAAAAATTAATTAAATTTATTAATTAACGCCGGCTGTAGTCTTCTAAAATTTTTACAGTTTTCAATTTTTATAATATTGTAGTTGTGGCTGTTTAGTTGTATCAAAGAAGGGTTCCGAAAGAAGAGACTGGCAGCCAAATTTGTTTTCTTTAAATATTTTATTGGGCCTTCGTTTTTGTCTCAATAGAGGCCATCTTCAGGGCTATTTTCAAATTTTTTTTTTTTTAACACTCACTTTTTTATCCCACTCTCACTCCCACACCCACATTTATTCAGTTTTTTCCGCAACTTAGACCATATAAGACTTTTTAAATTAAATATCGATGGCTAGCAGATGCCGTTACACACGCATAATGATTAGAAGATTTTTATTTCCATAAAAGTTTAAGGTGGGCGTCTCGAAAAACCGTTAAAACACGATTTTGCACCGAGTTACTCTATGCGGCAAGAGATGGCGTTAGTTTTTCATATAGGGATACAAGGGATTTATTCCATTTCATTTGAAAGATTCCAGCTAATTAATTAAGGGTAAAAAATTAATTATTTTTCAACACAATGATTACTAATTTAATTATCTACAATTTTTTACAAAAGCGAATTTTTTAAAAATATCTTTTATTTAATGCGATTAATCTAAAAAAAATTTTTTTATTTTTTCGAAAATCAAAAAAAGGGCTTCTATAACTTGTAGATATTTTAAATAGCTTTAATTAAAAAAAAAATTTGAAGTCGATAGCTTCAAAATTGTGGCCGCTGGAATCTCCCAAAATTAGCACCCCGAGACGCGCACCTTAACTAAATAAATACATTATCTTTAATATTTTTGTAATTTTTATTCAATAATCAGATAATACAATTAAAAACTGGTTCATTGATTTGTTTTCTGTGAAGATTCTTTCCGTGTGTCTCAAGGATTTCTTAATACCAAAAAGACGAAAAGAGAAAAGACTTTTGTGTGTTTGGCAAACAAAGCCACGACTTTAAGGGTACTCTCTCGTTCTCTCTCCTTTTGGCAGCAGCAAACACTTTTGCTTCCTCTTTTGTCCTTTCAAGGGAAAAACATATTACTCCCTATATTTCTTAATTAAGTGTGCAAGTGAAGGAAATAATCATTTGACTTATAACTAAAAGAATATCTTATTCCGGAGTCTGAAACAAAACATAAACAAAAACAAAATGATTTATATAATAAGAGCTTTTATTTTTCTTTTTTCTCTTATTTTTAATGCAATTGTTTCCATTCATTCTCTTTTGGAGTATATAAAATATATGTCTTTTATTTTTCGCTATTGTCCAAAAGAAAAGGCTTTTATAAAAAAGAAAATATAATACCTGTAGATATTATATAAACATATAGGATGTTCTCAAGTAAATATAAATAAATATACTTATATTAGTAGAAGTTAAAATTTTGCTGGGACAGATCGTTGAGGTATATTTTCTCCATATCCATATACTCATATTAAACTATTAATAATAATTTGTATAAATTAAATGTAGTGGATGTTTGTCTAAATTTTTATTAATCAGGACAGTAGACAGGTAATTTTTTCGGTGGGAGAAAGGGTTGTTGTGCGATCTGAGTGATTCACCCCCCTCCCCCTCCCCTCACCAAATAAAAATAGTTTAAAGAATTTAAAATATTTTTTTTTTTTTAAACACTCACACACACATACACACAATCTTTTAGGCAACTTAGGCCATATAAGACTTGGAGGATAACCGTTATTTTATTATATTATCTTTTGGGGGTCTAGGCAATTTTTTTTAAGCTATTTGGTATCCAAAAATATTTTACATCTTTAATTCTAATACATGTATATCGGTGGATACTAAATATATGTCGACACAATAAATCTGGTGTGACAAAAACAGAACACAACTTTCGATTACCGAAGGTAAGAGAAAATTGTGTGCTGTGCGACCAGTCACACCAGATTTTTTAAATTTGAATTTGGAGGTCATTGTTAGATGTTGGCCAGCGCCGCTCGCAGCGCCCTCACTTCCCATGAACTATTCATTTTTTCTATCATCCTTTCGGCTATTAAAATGTCAAAAAGTGCAGTCAATCGTTTAATATAAAAATTTTTATTTTAATTGTTTAAAAGTGACTAGTTTATTAACAAATTTCTTTCTCACATAATCAAGAAACATTTGAAATCTCTTCTTTAGTAATTCTTTCAAGGTAAATATATTAAATTTCATCATTTGTTTTTATGAATAAATGGAGCAATTAACTAATAAAGAATGAAAAAGAAAATTTTCATTTTTTATTAGCTATCTGAATTTATTTCTTCCATATAAAAATAATTGAGATGAGATTATTTATTCTGGTGATTTATGAGTGTTTGTGTGTGTGTGTGTGTGTGTGTATCTCTCTCTTTTTCTCTCTCTATATATGAGGGTGTGTGTGTATTTGAATTTTTATAACTGCTTGAGAAGGAGCATGTTTATTTTATTTATAAAATATTTTTATCATTACTCTATCTTAAAATAAATTATCAATAGATTATTCTAAAAAGACAAAATAGAATCCTAATAAATGTTTCAATTTCCTTTTCATACTTGTCTAAACCCAATCGTTCTTAGTTTAGTTGAATGCTAACCTTTGAGCTACGTGCCTTTCATCAGTCTGACCTTATATTCAGTGCTTTTAATCTATATTCTTTTATATGCAAATCAACACGAGGGTGGGGGCAGGATGATTGTTACCTCTCACCTTAGAAAAATCACGGTAACTTTTGTTTGATATTTATTTGCCAAAAATAGAATATACAATTAACTCATTACACAATGAATATAGAAATTAAAGATTTTTTTTTTGTTGTTGAAATTTCCCAGCTAGAGTGTTTGATATTTATTTTTATTAGCTGGTTCAGAGAAACCCTATCATCTTTTTATTTATAAAATATAATACATTTTTTTTTTATTTCAGGTGCATTTTTGATGTCTTTTGTGATCGAGGTCAACCCTTACCTGGGATCGATTTCGAAACGGTGAGTTTTAATCACATTCTTTTCAATATTAACATTTTATAAGGTACCAAAAAGAAAAATCTATTATTATTTTCTCATATTTTTTATATGAGAAAATAATAATAGATTTCTTATTAGCAACTTGAAATTTTTTCATCATAAATAAATGTATTTTTTTTTTTTTACTTTTTTTTCATTCTTATGATGGAAACAGCAAAATGAATTCCGAAGATCTGAATAATAAATAAAGTAAACCTTCAAGCTATTGGCTACTATTTTTTTTTTTTTTTTTTTTTTGTATAAAAAGGTTTACTTCGTAATGGATTATGATTACTAGATTCATAGCCACATAATTTATTATACTTACTCGATTCATAGCCATATCTACTACTCCCATTTTGACATATAATGTTTTTTTTTATATTTGGAATAAGATTAATTAATTTTTAATAAGGGTGTTAAATGACATGCTAAAAAAAAGGAAAATTTCTTCTTTCCTTATGATACAGTAAAGCCAAATTATTATTACTCTTTTGCTAGGGGTCAGGGGTTCGCATTCCGTCCATGCAACAAAAAATTTATTTCAATTGAATTGGCTACCAATCAATTGAAATGAATAGAGACAGGGTCTAAATGCCTACAGGCCTTCAATGCCGAAAAGGACCTTAAAGAAATTAAAAAAAAAGATATAGATACACATTATATTATGATTATTATTTTTGTTACAGAACGTCTTCAAACCTGGATATCTTCTGTGAGCATACAATCTTGATTGAAAAGCCTTCACCTGTGCAGAAGGACTTTGTGGCTCATCTTCAGGATTTCTACATTTTGGTGAGTTCATTTTTAATTCATGGTTAGATTTGTTCATTAAGGGTTAAATAAAAATTCTCACGAGGAATGCGTTATTTGCAGTCTAGAAGTTTAACACTCACACTTTTTTCCATTGACACTCACACTCACACACAGATGCACACAGGCTTTTCGGCTTTTAGGTCATATAAGACTTTAGATGATAACCGTTATTGAATATATATATTTGGGGTCCAGGCAGTCTTATTTAAGCCATTTGGTATCCAAAAGGCTTAAATATAATCATCGGACTGTCTGGGATCCGAACCCGCGATCCTTGGAACATTTTAAGTTAGAAATCATAAAAATCATTGTTTTGTTTTAATTTTGAGTGTAGTGAGACTAGTTTTTGGAATACATTGGCCAATTCCATACTATAATATACCCCCCCCCCCTTCTTATATGCCGGTATTATCAGGGCCGGATCTAGGGGGGGGGGGGGGCAGTGGGTGCGTGTGCCCCGGGCGGCAGATATCAGGGGGGCGGCAATTAAAGAAAGATTTACTAAAAAAAAGGGAAAATAATATGAATTTTGTATAGAAAATTTTAAGGAGGGGGCGGCAAATTAAATTTTGCCCCTCCTAAAAAATCTCGTAGTTTCGGCCCTGGGTATTATTACTATTAATTACATTATTTACCAAGGGACATTCCAGGCCTGCAAGTTTTTAAAATTTTTAATCTAATAAACAACCGGCCATAATTAAATACCAATATTATTTAATAATATAGGCAACTATTAAAAATAAAGTAATTAATATTAGAATTAAAAGTAAGCCTTTGGAAGCGTGTAGATGGGGGGCTCATTTTACTGAAACCCATTTGGGGGCTCATTTTACTGAAACCCATTTGGGTGCTCATTTTACTGAAACCCATTTTTTTTCATATTAAGATTTATTTCAATAATTATCCATTTTCTGATTATATTAATAGAATAGAATTTAATGAATTATTTTTCTAATCTTATATGGTAGAATTTGTCATAAAAATGAATTTACTCTTTTAATCCTTTTCACTCTCTACGCTTCAAGTTAAATAGATTTCTACACTAATGAGTTTCTTAATGAAGATTTATTCGCGTGCAGCCTAAATAAGGCATTGTTTAGGAGTAGGACCAATTGTCCCTTGTCTTGTCAAGTCGATTCTGACATAAGCCCATTCAGGGGGGATTGAATTTGAACTTGGTGGCCCTCGGGGCGTGTTTAGACAAGCGTCAGCCTCAGGCACACACAACTTAACATTTTGTCGTTCATCCAAAAGTTGTTGGACTCCCTCTCTCTCTTTCTAGTTGGCTAATCTCAATTTATATCCAAGGGATTTTCCAAAATATACGTCCTACGCTATTCAGATGTCGAGTTGTTGGCTAAGAAATTAATTAATTTACTTTTGCTTAAATTGAAACAGTTGTTGAATAGATGTCTATTTCACTTTACACCCACGCATACTTTCTTTATATACTGTATATTCAGCTAAATTTATTTCTGAATTAAGTAATAACATCAAATTTAATATCTCTAACTTTTTATAATTTTTCGTAATTATCTTCAATTCTATCTTCGCCACATAAAAAAAAAAAAATAATCTTTATTAATTATACATTTCTCGTATATGCCGTAATTCAACTTTTTCGATTTTTCTAGACACAAAATATTGAATGCGTTTAGTCACTCCATATTTTTAATTTTTTTTTTAAATTATATTTGAAAGATATAGCTGAAGATATATGGAGGGCTGAGAAACATAGTGGTGCAAGTCAAATTTTTTTTGAAAATAAGTTATTTCAATTTTTCATATCATTGGGATGCCATCTACCATTATATTAGGCAAACTGGGGCACCTTTGAACATGCCCTTTTTAAAAATTGTCGTTCATCTTTTGGGGGAATAATTTCTACAGTGAATAGCATTAATGCAAGATACAGTATATCTGTGTCTAGATCCACAACTCTCTTCTACTTTGTTTGGAGTTGCCAGAAGCACGTGAACGTTTTTGTGTTGTAACTGAAAATTTTTCATTATACATTTTATGCTGTAGTTTTTGTTTTATTTTTTAAAGGGAATTTTTTCCAACATGCATCTGGAGCACATTTGAACTGATTACCTATGCCTCATTTGAACATAACAAAATAAGCAATTTTGTGAAATAACAAGTTTTTAAAAATTGAATTTGAAAGTTATTGTTTTGTTTTTCGTCCAATATTATCCTTTGCAAATTAAAAAATCTGGTGTGATGGTCGCACAGCACAGAACTTTCTCTTACATTTAGTAATTGAAAGCTGTGTGTTCTGCGTTTGTCATGCCAGACTTTTTGTGTCGTTATATATACATATTTAGTTTCCAATAGTAGAGTATCTTTGAATTAAAGAATATGAATTTTAAACATAGAAAAATTTTCTTCCTGGCTGCATGTGACTATTGGTCATTATAGGTCTTCGGACCTTATGCACCCATTCCAAAAAAAAAAAAAAAAAATTATTTTGTTAGCATCGCGACAATTTCTCCTATCTTTCCTATCAAGTACAAGAGTAAAGAAGTCTTCAAACAATTTTGCGGACGAAATGCGAATATACATTCTAAAGAGAATAAAAAAAAAAAAAAAATAGTTGATTTATTAATTTTAATCAAAATCGTTACAGGGAATTTTGAGAAAATCGAAAAAAACTGAAAATGTACATTAGTAAAGTACTAGTAGTTTTCAATCGATTTTGTTCAAAAGCTGCGTGCAACGTCCCATGGGGGAACTACTTAAATATGAAATTTCAATCTCCTAGGTCTTTTAGTTTTGTTCACATTCACACACGGGCAGACCATTTTGCAGAGCCCACTTTTTTCAGGATTTTTCTAATATTAAAAATGTCAAATTTTTTTAATAAAGAATTCTACTGCTACGATTTATTTCAAATGTAACAGAAAATCTTAATTCTTTTTATTTGTTTTAGTATTTGTTCAAAGCAGCCTCGTAGATGTTCAAATCTATCCCGACATCTATTGTACTAATAGAGGCATATGTTTCAAATTATTCTTTATTATAATTCTAGTTTTAGAAGCAGAAGCATTATTTATCCCGTTGTCTCGTTTAGAATTCATTTAATACCACAAAGGTATTTTTTTAAGAGGTTAAAATTCAACCATCATAACTACTTTGATAAGCCATATAAAGCTGACAAGAGAGATAGACAGAATTTTTGTTGTTTATGTTATGAAAAGCAGCAAGCAGCCTTGAAGAGGAGATTTAATTTCGGATAATTAAAAATGAATGAAGTTTGTTTTCTTAATTAAAATCGTCTCTCTCCCTCTTTTACAAGTCGCTCGCATGTTTATTCATAAGTGAGTCAAATAATAAAATAAAAATTCAATTTTCCAAATTAAAATTCTCATGACTTACTCATATATGTCAAAGATTGAATGAAAATTATAAAAAGGATTAAAGAAAAAATATATTAGAGAACATTTTAAGAACTTTCTGGTGTGATAAACACATTAAAAAACACTTTTAAATGATTTTCTCAGAGAGTCATAAAACGTAGACCCTACTGTAGATTTTTACTCACTCTTACCTATATATGTATTATATACAATACCTATATAGAGAGAAAGTATTGGATTCATGTTAAAAATTAAATGTCGAGATTTTGATGGATTTACACGTTTTGATGTCCCCTGAATCCAAAAAAGTGGTTTTCGCAACATGGTCTGTTTGTGAACAAAATATCTCAAGTAGAGTTAAGAGGTTGAAATTTTATATTTAAGTTAGGTACTACCCTGCGACGTATCACGAAGCTTTTGAACAAAATCAGCCAAATAGAACTAGTACTTTACAGATGCACTTTTTCAGTTTTTTTTTTTTCGATTTTTTTAACTTTCATTCTTGATTTTCTCAAAATTCGCTCCAACGATTTTGATTAAAATTCAAAAATGAATTATTTTTTAGATGCTCTTTAAAATGTATATTCTCATTTTGCTCCCAAAATTGTTTGAAGTCCTATTGTACTACATAGGAAAGATACTGGAAATAGTTGCCATGGTAACAAAATATGAATATTTTTCTATGTTTATAAATTTTTTACTTTCTCTTACCTATGTATATATGTAATATATATATAGAGAGAAAGTATTGGATTCATGTCAAAAATTCGATGTCGAGATTTTGATGGATCTTCACGTTTTGAGGTCCCCTGAATCCAAAAAAGTGGTTTTCGCGACATGGTCTGTCTGTCTGTCTGTGTGTGTGTGTGTGTGGGGGGGTGTGTGTGTGTTCTGTGAACAAAATATCTCAAGAACGAAAAGAGCTAGGAAGTTAAAATTTTATATTTAAGTTAGGCACCCCCATGGGACGTGACACGAAGCTTTTGAACAAAATCGTCCAAAAAGTACTAGTACTTTACTGATGCACTTTTTCAGTTTTTTTCGATTTTCTCAAAATTTGCTCCAACGATTTTTTTAAAATTCAAAAATCAATTATTTTTTAGATTCTCTATAAAATGTATATTCTTATTTTGTGATTGAAATCTTCTGAAGACCACTTTACTCTTGTACTCCATAGAAAAGATAGGAGAAATGGTTGCCATGGTATCAAAATATAAATATTTTCCCATACTTATAAATTTTACATCGCCCCCGGGTTTGGCGTAGTAAGTAGCGCGCCTACCTCCTATACCAAACGTCGCGGGTTCGGACCCAGGCAGTCCGATGATTTTATTTAAGCCATTTGGATACCAGATGGCTTAAATAGAAATGCCTGACCCCACAATAGATATATTCTCTACAACGGTTATCGTCAAAGTCTTAAATGGCCTAAGTTGCCGAAAAGACTGTATGAATGTGTGTGTGAATGTGAGTGTGAATGAGAAAAAAGTGTGAATGTTTTTAAAATAAAAAAAAAAAAAAATTTTACATCTTGAATTCAATTGTACCCTACTGTCGGAAACTAAATACATGTCGACACAAAAAATCTGGTGTGACAAGCACAGTACACAACTTTCGATTACCGAAGGTAAGAGAAAGTTGTGTGCTGTGCGCCAGTCACACCAGATTTTTTTTTTTTAAACAGTCACACTTTTTACTTTCTCTTGCCTCTATATATGCGCTCTATATAGAAAGTATTGGATTCAGATTCATGTCAAAAATTCGATGTCGAGATTTTAATGGATATACAGTATATCCTAGATCAAATTTTTGTATAGTTTCTAAGTAAAATTCTAAGTAAAAAGCCTCTCAATTGCCTAACTTTTTGAAAAATGACCAGCTGCGCTGCCAGCTTAAAATGGGCTTCTTTCTTTGATATTTAGTTTTTTCAAATAGGAACTTAACTTAAAATAACAAGAAAGGGCCCGCGTGTGGCGTCCTCTTTCTTAATTAGTGCCTCAATATTCACATCACATTTTACTTTCTCTTTCTATAATATAATCGTTAAAATATTCGACTTCGATATTTGGATAATTCTTGTTCTCCATGAGCTTAGTTTTTGGAATTATTTATGAGAAATTAGACTAGTAAGTTTCAACGATTTATTAAAAATTGAGATTTCCAACACTTTGACACTGAAGTGTGAAATCACTGTAGTTGACACGAGTGTCAAAGTGGCAAATAAGTTAAATTTTAATAAATCATTAGAACTTATGACCTAGTGTTTTTAATTTTTCTTAAATATATAATGTTCCAACTCGCTTAATACCTGTCGTTTAAATCTAATTGTGGGCGTTTGACGATAACTTAGAAATCTAAGGAATTAGAAATTTGCTATTTGTTTTAATTAATAAGATTTTATAAAAATCTGGTGTGGCAAACACAGAACATAACTTTCATTTACCGAAAGTAAGAGGTAATATTGTGCGATCAGTCACATCAGATTTTCAGATTAGAGTCGAACTTTTCAACCCTAGCTACCGCAAAGGTTATTGTAGTGTCCGAAGTTATTCAAAGAGTTATATTTTTCTAGGAAAATAATGTTAAAAATTTAGCAAGAATAATATCCACTCTTTGCGTTTTACCAATGTTTCATTTTTACTTTTCTCTTATTTTAAATTAAAAAAAAAATATATTAATTCCATGAAATAATTTCTTTTATTTTTAAAATAATATTTCATGTTCATAAATGAATATGAATTATTTAAAAATGCCCTGTTTATATACTAGTAATGATTGCATTCAGTATCAATAACATGTTAAATAATTAAACGCAATATTTTTGTTTCAGATATATACGAATATTAATTAATAAATATATTTTCCTATTAGATTTTTCAATTTACCCTAAAATATTGGCATTTTTTTTACGCTATAATCTTTTAGTCATATTGGCCTTTTTCTAATAGTTTTTTTTTTTTTTTTTTTTTTTTTTTTTTTTTGTCATCTTAGGCCATTTAGACTTTAAATGATACTTAATATTAATTATCTTATTTATTGGGGTTCAGACATATTTATTTATACCATTCGGTATCCAAATGATTTAAATAAATTCACCAGACTGCCTGGGGTCCGAACCCATTCCCCCCTTTAGCCTTTAGATTATAATTATTGACTCTGGTCAACCTCTTGGGCCACGGATATTTTAGAAAGATTCAATATTTATTTTTCTTGCTAAATTTTATAAGTAACGGATTCTTATATAAGAATAAGACTATTCTAATAAGAAATAAATAGAACAAATCTTCCTTTATACATTTGGAAATTCCATTATTTTTAATCACAACAATTTCTTATTTTATAAATTTCATTTTCTTTATTTATTTTTTTAAATTAGTATTTTTCTCTCTATTATTCTATATAATATTATTTATTATTATTGAGCAATTTTTTTTCCATACTTGTCCACTATGTCATCGAGTTAAGTGGATTGCAAGTAGTGACGACTGATAAGGGAACAATCATGTCTCAAATGGGGTCAAGAAAGAGATGGGGGGAGGGAACAACAACAAGAAATTGCCCAGAGGAAAAAAAAAGAAAAAAAAAGAAATGAGGCGGATTTGTTAGAACAGGCACAAAAAAAAAACACCTGAAAAGAATTACAAACGAATTAGATAAAAAAAAAAACCTAACAAAAAATGTTCTATTAATTAAATTAATAAATAAATTACCGAATTACTTGGGGAGGGACATTTCAAAATAATAGTCTTTTTTTTTTTTTTAATTGTTATTAAAATAATTTTTCAAGCTTTCAAGATTACACTTAAATTACTTACATAGTATAGACAATAATTTAGAAAAATGTTGACGGTTCTACATGGTCTCTTAAAACATGATAAGCTAACATATTTTCATACGACACTCAAAAAAAATCTGGTGTGACTGATCGCACAGCACACAACTATCTCTTACCTTCGGTAATCGAAAGTTGTGTTCTGTTTTTTCACATCAGATTTTTTGTGTTGACATATGTTTAGTTTCCGCCGATATATTACAATTCAAGATGTAAAATTTATAAACATGAGAAAATATTTGTATTTTGTTACCATGGCACCCATTTCTCCTATCTTTCCGATGAAGTACAAGAGTAAAGTGGTCTTCAAACAATTTTGAGAGCAAAATGAGAATATACATTTTAAAGAGCCTCTAATAAATAATTGATTTTTGAAATTTAATCAAAATCGTTAGAACAAATTTTGAGAAAATCGAAAAAAAGTGAAAAAGTACATTAGTAAAGTTCTAGTACTTTTTGGCCAATTCTGATCAAAAGCATATTTTCACACAACAAATCAATATTTTAAGTTGAAAATTTGAGATCGAATTTTTTTTTTCTATAAAATTCTATCATAACGAGAAAAAAAGAAAAAAAAATCTATTTTTGACGAATTTTGAGCGCTCTTAAAGCATGATAAACTAACATCCCGAGTCAAAATTTTGTCCTTGTCAAAACCTCCTGTCGTAAATTTAAGCCCTGATCTCAGCCTGGTATTCTATTGTGTTTCTCGACCTTCTTTGGGCCTGAATACGCACGAAGCAGGCCGAAAGCAGTCTAAATTTTATACCCTGGACTCGTCCTCCCATAGCCCTTCTTGAGTCTCCCTCATCCTTGCCTAAACCTGCCCTTTTGTCCTATTTATTCTATTGTTATTATGATTGATTTATAGATAGGGAAGCAAATAAATTGGAATAAAAATGCAAATTGGAAAAGGTAAGAATGACGTTTAGGTGCCTGGACCTCATAATATTTATAAATTATTAAATACGAGTTATCGATAAAGTCTTAAATGACCTGAGTTGCCCAAAAGACTGTGTGGATATGTGTGTAAGTGTGAGTGTAAATGGGAAAAAATAATAAAAATGATTTTTCTCAATATGCAAATGAAAATTTTTTAAACACATTTGACATACACAAGAGCGGACACTAGGGTGGGAGGGGGTTTAAAAGGCTCATTGTCTGTCTGTGGCAGTGCGAAAACAGAAACAAGGATTTGACGAGAATGGCCAGGTTGAAGACCGGACAAATTTATAAATGCGAGGCTAAATACAGGTTAAAATTTATTGCTCCAGGATAAAAGCAGGACAGAATTTACGACTTCAGGCAAAGCAAGGACAATTTTTTGACTCAGGATATTTTTATAAGAGACTAAAAAAAAAAAAGGTCTGTTTTTTTGCGCCACCCTAAAATATATACATATACTGTATATGTAAGAGAAAGTAAAAACTATTTTTTTAATTTCATTAATTTTTATGAACGTGTAAAAATTCATCAGTGAAGAAGTATCCTTAATGTCACTTCTACAATAGCATTGTATATTTAATTCACCCTCTGTTTTTGCAATTTTTCTTTTTCATAAGGAATATTTACCCACAACAAAAAGAAAACTAATTCTGGATTATTAAATTTTTAATGGAATATTAATAGAAAAAAAAATGTCCCAACATACTATTATGCAAACTTTACGATAGGCCATTCAAATGGTTTCTTAAAAAAAAAAAAAAAAAAGAAAAAAAAAAAATCAGAAACATTTGAATTGAATTCCGATATTTTTTCACCAAACTTTTCTGGAATTTGTTTAACTTGATCAAAAGTAATAAAAAAAAAAAAACCAAAAGAGCTTTTTTTTCTCTCTCTCCCCTCTTTGGGAAACATCTGTATAAGTTTCTCGCCCGGAATATGAAACAAAACATATTTATTTGGTTAAGAAAAATATATATTTTTTTTTTCTAAAAAAATAAAAGAAGAGGGAAATAAATTTTATAATGAATTTTCTTCTTCTTCTTCTTCTTCAAAACAGCATTCTTTCGTTAAGATTTTAATTTATTCCCAACTTATATAATTATTAGCCTTCTTAATTAAAAAGGATTTAATTAAAAAGTTTATTTGTTATTAATAATGTTCTTATTCATACGATAAATTAAGAAAAAAAAAAAAAAAAAGGAATTTTACTTATAAACTTTAAACTATTCAAAGATTAAGTTGAGTATTTCAAAATATTTTCCTTTTAATTCTTTAAGTCAGAAGATGGCCAAGACAATAACTTTATATTATTATCAGTTCTTGAGTATTTTCGTACTGGTCGTATGTTGGAATCTTTAAGCCGTAGTAGTTTTCAAAACATAGAAATGTTGTTTTACCACAAGTCAAAATTTATACATTCATACCTGATTTAAAGCTGCTATGAAAATATAGTAGAGAGCTGGCCAGACTTCTCATCAAGAACCCAGCTCCAGTTATATCTGAAAAATTTGGGAGCTGCTTTCTTGGTTTAAAAATAAGGATTTTTTACTTTTTCTGAATCATTCATAATGTACAGCTATAATTTATAATCTATATTTATTTAAAATTTATTTTGACATATTTATTATAGTTTTTATTTATTCTTTGTTAGTAAGAGATTTAATAAAATGTAATGCTGAAATAAACTTTTGTTAATCAGGTTGATAATTATAAATTGATTATGTGAAATGCGAAGGAAAGCAGCTAGGAATGAAGCCTTTATTGAATTAAACTCAACAAAATGATTCGACTAAATTTATTGTGCCATCTTCAATTGTGTAAAAGTCTTTTAAGTAATAGGGAACTGTAAAAAAAAAAACAACTGAAGATAGTTTACTAAATATGACCTAAACGTCTTTTTAAAAGGAGTTTAATTTATTCAATAGAGGCCTGCTTTCTTCCGATTCTCACCTTATCAATACTTCACAGTCACATTTCTTCATTAATTATAAATTGAATTCTTTTAGATGTTGAATAGTTTAATGAGTAATGAACTAGGTTGAGTTTGTTGAGTCTCATTAAAACTCTTGAATGCGGTTTGTGATCCACATTGTGGGGATGGTAGAAAAAATTTCGTGGTTTGAATTATTCTTCTGGTTGAAATTATTATTTAATCTTTCTTAAACTTATCCCGGGGCTAGAATGTCACAATCAATATGTCAAGTAACACTCCTCCAAAATAATGAGCTCATTTTTAAGGATTAGAAATTCTTTCCTTAATGCCAAGTCTCGTAGAAGGTGATTTTGTCAATTTTGTAGTGATTTTGTCTGATACTGCAATATTGCAGCGATGTTGTTGCAATATTGGGCAAGATTTGCCATATTGCTGCAATTTTCCAAGCTGTCTGGGTAAGATAGGGCGATTAAAAAAAGTGAACTAGTTGCTTATCTAGGCTCAATTCTCAGGGCTTGATTCACTAATTATAATATTGTATTAATTAGGAAATCCTTCAAGTATACTAGAAAACATTTTTTTTTATTAATGCTTAATAAACGGATTACCTTGAAATTTGGTCCCCATAAAATTTCAAAAATTTTAAATGTCTTATTTTTTTCTTTAAACTCCTCTCTACTCCTGAAGTATCCAAAACTTCTTTCCCTGTCCTAATAGCAAAGTTTGTTGGTTGCACTTGATTGGCAAAGTTGGGACGGATTATTTTCGAGAGGATATATCAAACAACGAAATTAACGGATAAGCCATCGGCCGAATGGGAAAGTAAAGAGCTAAACCCACATCCGCAAATACCACTAACTTTGTGTTAGGAATTATATTAATTTACATTTATATCTAAAACTTGGTAAAAAAAAATTCATCTACTTTTTTTATTAAAAATTTTGACAAAGGAAATTTTCATTTTCTAATAAAAATATGGGGATTGACTTCCCCGAGACTTTCTCGTATATTCTTTTGGAATTACGTCTGGGTGAGTGTTAACACGATTGCTTAAAAACCAAAGCAGCTAGATCGATGAAATTTGGTATATGCTCCTTACACTAAAATTGTAGATTTCTATCAACTTTTGGAGTAAATAGTCACTTGGAAGTAGTACTTTACTTAAAGTTTTTTCAAAAATTTTGAAATTTTCAATTTTTTTGTTATAGTATGATAAAATACTCAATTTTAAAAAGCTTTTATTCTTTGACATTTTTACGAAAACTGAATAGTTTTTGAAATAATCACGGAAGAAATAGAAAATATTCGTTAATTTTGATAAAAAATCAAAACAAAATCATACAGGTGTCATTAAAAAAGGGATAAATATAAACAAATTCATTTGTTTATATTTACCCTTTTTTTAATGACACCTGTATGATTTTGTTTTGATTTTTTATCAAAATTACGAATATTTTCTATTTCTTCTTTCCATTATTTCAAAACTATTCAGTTTTCAAAAAATGTCAAAGAATAAAACTTTTTAAAATTGAGTATTTTATCATAATATAACAAAAAAATTGAAAATTTCGAAATTTTTGAAAAACTTTTAAGTAAAGTACTACTTCCAAGTGACGTATTTACTCCAAAAGTTGATAGAAATCTACAATTTTAGTGTAAGGAGCATATACCAAGTTTCATCGATCTTGCTGCTTTGGTTTTTAAGCAATCGTGTTTACACACACACACACACACACACACACACAGACATAATGCCAAAAATGGTTTTTTTGGACTCAGGGAGGTCTAAAACGTGGAGAAACATCAAAATCTCGAAGTCGAATTTTTTTACGATTACATAACTTTCTCTATACGAGAAAGTAAAAAAAGTTTAATATATCAATATTGAAATTTCATCATTCATCCTTCTCTGATTTATATTACGGTATGTTTGTTAGGTGGCTTTGTATATACATAGATATTTCAATGTCTATATGCATTCAATATTTAGTATTTCAATTAGATCAAATATTTAATAAATAAATAAAATGTGATAAATTATTTAAATTTAATTTTTACTTTCTCTTACCTATATATATATAGAAATTATTGAATTCATTTCAAAAATATGATATCCAGATGAAAATATCAATACATGTTTCGAAGTCCCCTGAGTCCAAAAAAGTGGGTCCCTCAAAATGGCCTGTCTATGAGTCTATGAATAAAATATCCCAAGAACGAAAATAACTAAAAAATTGAAATTTTATTTTTAAGTTAGGTACCCCAAAGGGAGGGACGTATGGTTTTGAACAAAATCGGCCAGAGTCCTTGTACTTCACTTATGTACTTTTTCAGTTTATTTCGATTTTCTTAAAATTCGCTTGAACGATTTTGATTAAAATTCCTAAATCATTTATTTTTTAGATGTTCTTTAAAAATTTTTTAATCTTAACTTCAATTTTGGAGACTTATAATTTGGCTTTATGGTAGCTTAAGGTTCCACCAACATTTTAAAATAAAAAAAATGATTAAATTAAAAATTTTAAAAAAGAAAAGAAAATCAGTAGGCCAACCTGCCCCGGTCTCCCCTATATACTCACAAAATTCTTTGAAACACATTTTACTCTTGTACTTCATAGGAAAGATAGGAGAAATTGTTGCCCTGGTAACAAAATATGGTATACATTTTTTCCCGTGCCACGACAACAATGACAACCTTGTGCCTAATTAGTTTATAAGCCAACGAGGACTGAGGATGAACGAATAAATTTTGTCCGAAACGTCTCCTTTTCGGCATTTGGCATCCAAAGGCTCTCTTTATTTGCTGCACCAGTATTTGCTCTTTTCCATTCCATAACATCAACAGCAACTTCTCTTCAACTTACATATTTTCTCATGTCTATAAATTTTACATCTTGAATTCCATCTACTGAGGGAAACTAAATATATGCCGACACAAAAATTCTGGGGTGACAAGCACAGAACACAATTTTCAATTACCAAAGTTAAGAGGAAGTTGTGTGCTTGCTGTGCGACCAGTCACACCAGTTTTTTATTTTAAATCATAGCCTATTTGTTGTAGATCAGGTCTTGTTTTTAATTTATTTATACTCTTTCGGCTACAGAGGTTATTTAGAGTTTACAATATAGTTAATAAATATTTGAGATAATTAGCTAAGTATCGATGACTTTCGGCAGGCATTCAGCAGTCTTGTTTTTCGGGGGCCACCTATCCTATTGCTGAACAACACAGATCTTGGTGGCTGTTGTCCTTCTCTTCCTGTCAGGTCAGGTCTTGAATAGCTAATTAATTGAAGATGATTAATTAAAAATTAATCAATTATATCACGTCCTTGTTTAAATAATGTCAATGGATTTATTTTTCTTCAGTACTTTTTTTCTCATAAATCAGAGATTCTCGATCTTTTTTCCTTTCCTTACTTTCTCGTATACAAAGTAGAGAAAATATTGTAATTGTCAAAAAATTCGGTCACTAAATCTTTATGATTCTCGATGTTTTAGAGCAAACCCCCTTTGTATTGTGAAGTCTTATTACCCGATCCTTTTTTTGCATTATAAATAAGAAAATTTTTTAGAAAGTTAAAGCTAATTAAATTCCGGACTACAAATTTTTTTAAACTTTATGAAATATTAAGAGGATTATAATCCACCATCATCTAATAGCTCTCATTTTATAATATTTTCGGATTAAATATAAAACAAAAACTTATCAAAGGGTAACTAAAATACAAATAAGAAGTTTGACGAAATAAGATTGTATTATTTTTTCTTTTTTTTCTTTTGATAATCTTAATGTTCTTTATTTATAAAGAATAGAACAGGAAAAGAGGAAGCGGGAGAGAAACTCATTCCCTCTCTCTCTCTCTCTTACTTTTCATGAGAAAACTTTAGATGTAGGGATTATAAAGAAGAGATAGGGTTTTAATGTTATTATTACTATATTTCACTTAAAAACAAATGGAGAGCGAGAAAATTATTCTGACTTTAAAAAATTTTGATGTTTTTCTTTCTGTCGAACTCCCATATTCATTGTTATAAATATTGTAAATTTACACGATGGTGTCTTATTTTATCTTCGTTAAGATGGCTGATGTATAGACATCATTATAGACCTAAATATATTTTTAAATTAAAAATTATAAAAAAAAAATGGTGATGAATGAAAGGGAGGCCAGCCCTCCATTCCTTTTACTACGCTAATTAGAATATGTCTCTGTCATTTAAGTTCTAGTATATCTTCATTTCGGACAAACAAACAACTGTCCTATATTTCTTTCAAAAAAAATAATATAAATTATTTCGGAGCCAATTGCAAATCAATGAATAAATTGGTTAAATTGGATGAATAATAGAGAAAGAGAGAAGGAAAGGAGATGAGAGAGAGAGAGAGGAAGGGAGGCAATGAATTTTGCGACGTCATTTCCTCGGCGCATCTGTTCCCTCCGTGCTAAATGCACAAGATGAGCGACTTAATTAGAGAGCCCATCAGGGCCGATGGTGGATGGGAAGGGTGGAAGTACAAGGGCTGATTTACAAGAGGACCCACGTGCATGTGAATTATATACCTCCCATCAGGTACACCCTGCAGTGTGACCAATTAAACCAACCACCTTACTCCTCAGGAGACCTTTGACGACCATTCGGACATGATGCTAATTACGCAAATTGATTATTTATTTAGAATTAAGGAGGTCATAATTAGGCTATTTCAATTAAGTGTAAATTAGTATTTATGAATCAATTTTCATGTTGATTTGGCAAAGGTTGGAAGAAAAATAAAGGAAAAAATATAATCAATAAATATTTTTCTCCTATGATACTATTGTATTTTTTAAAACTATTACAAAAATAAAGAATTAGTAAAATAATTATAAAAACATTAAATATGCTATTTTATAGTAGCTTTATCTGGCATGCTGAATTAATGTAGTGTCTACGCATATATTAATAATTGCTGAGTCTGACACCCTCTGTTTGAAACCTCGTTGAAATTTCTAAATGAAGTTTTGCACTCATATAGTGTATGTTATCGAGAGTCAAGAAAAAAATAATAGGGACCTCAAATTCCCAATTGAAAGGCTCAACAAACTAATAAAAATTTAGAATTTTCCCTTTGTAAAGTATTGTGTTCTATCTCTCCTTAAGAAAAATCAAAGCTGATTAATTACAATAAATGAAAAATAATAAAAATTTATTTATTAAATTTTTTACATTCTCTTACCCTTAATATGAAATATATAAAGAGAAAGTATTGGATTCATGTCAAAAATTTGATGTCTAGATTTTGATGGATATACACGTTTTAAGGTTCTCTGAATTCAAAAAGTTGTTTTTGCAACATGGTCTGTCTGTGTGTCTGACTGTGAACAAAATATCTCAAGAACGAAAAGAGCTACGAGGTTGAAATTTTATATTTAAGTTAGGCACTCACATGAGGCGTGAAAATATGCTTTTAATCAAAATCGGCTAAAGAGTACTAGTACTTTATTGATGTACTTTTTCAGTTTTTTTCAATTTTTGTTCCAACGATTCAAAAATCAATTATCTTTTAGATTCTCTTTAAAATGTATATTCTCATTTTGCCATTGAAATATTCCAAAGACCACTTTACTCTTGTGCTTCATAGGAAAGATAGGAATTTCTCCTATGGTATCAAAATATAAATATTTTGTTCCATACTTATAAATATCTTGAATTCAAATGTACCCTAGTGTCGGTAACTAAATATATCTCAACACAAAAAATCTGGTGTGACAAGCACAGTACACAACTTTCTCTTGCCGAAGGGTAAGAGAAAGTTGTGTGCTGTGCGACCAGTCACACCAGATTTTTTCCCTTTAATTCTCATAAGAATATACTTAAGAAAACAGTTGCGGCACACAGTTTGAGAAAGACTGCCTTAACTCGATAAATTTTAAACAAAAGAAATATTAACAAAATTTTCCGAATGTAATATTATTCCAAAGTGAGAAGATATTTTTACTTTTTTTTTTTTTAATAACTTGATTGCTTTATTTTATTTTTTTTTTTAGAAAAAAAAAGTTTTACAAACTTTTCAATGGTGGCACACAGAAAAAAAAATTGCATGTAATATATTTTCATGAGAAAAAGAGAGAGAGAGAGATGAAAAAGTAATATTAAAACAATATTTCAGCTGAAAAGAAGTTGTGACTTTTGTGTGTTAAGTCGGGTTTAATCTTGTAGGATTATAAAATAGATTTTTAATATATATATATATAAAGGCTTACAAGAATACTTTTATATTCTCCCACTCCCACACAAATGAATTATTCTTTTTTTTTTTTTGGAAAGTTCAAATGTTCTCACTTTATTATTCATATCATATTCGACTTGCATTTTTATAATGAGCGACGAACGCCTGCCTCGCATTTAAACTATGCAAATAATGAATGAATTTTTGATTCATGGGCAGAAAAATTCCTATTAATATCTATCAGGGTAATTTAATAAAAAAAATAAACGTTTAAACGAGAGTTGAATTGACATCATAATATTTAGCTATCTGAATTAATTATAGATTTTGTTATGATTTTTTTTTTTATTAAAACAGGTGGGTTCAGATTTGGTTTAATATTGGAATGAGTAAAAATAAACTTGGCCTAGCAATTCTAAAATTATGGGAGAGTGTATCTATATGGAAAGATTATTTAAAACCACTGGGGTGAGAGTGGTTTTTGCCTCTTTTCTACCCAATGAATATCTATAATTTTTGTCAAATCGAAATAATAATAATAGCACGTATTTAAAAGTTATCAGAAGGCGTATTGAATCTTTGAAATAAGAATATTTGATTTCTAGAGGAGTGTAAAAATTATTTCATTTTTTACTTCCTCTTACACTATATGGACTCTGTTATGCATTAGTGTGTCAAGCTTCAAAAAATTAAAAATTGAGTTAAGCACGGAATATTGTTTCAAATGCTATAATTAATAGTATTTTTTATGAAATATGTCCTAAAAAAATTTATATTTAATGTTACTTGCACAATTGACAAAAAAAAAATTATATAGAATCCAATGAAAACAAAAAACTTTAATGTTAATTTGCTCAAAACTCGGTAGCTGGCGCTTGACACACTAATGCGCAACAGGGTCCATATATGAAATACTAATGTATTTCATTCATATTTTTCAAATTCTTTTTCCGGCTCTTCCTTCCATAGAGCAAATGTTAAATCTCTTTGGAGATGCAATGCACGCTTTCGATTCAAAAGGGATTCAACTTCTTCCCCCTTGGAACTTTTTACACATTTAAAATTTTTTTTTCCAATTATGAAATTTTGTATTTATTTAGGATTCTCTATTGTATATAAAATATCCAAATATAAGATTAAAATTTTGAAAAATAACTATAGTTTATTTAAAGCAGAATTAAATTAAATAGGCCCTACTAGTTATTGATCAATAACTAGTATTTAATTAATGTTCTTTTTTTTTTTTAGTTTTTGTCGATTTTCAAATTTCTCTCTCTCGATTTTAATTAAAATTCATAAATCAATTATATCTATTTTTTAGATGTTCTTTAAAATGTATAGACTCATTTTTCTCTTAAACTCAGTTCACTAGAGAACAAGAGCTCTTGTACTTGAAAGGAAAGAGAAGCAATACAAAATATAAATATTTTTTTCCATGTTTTACAACTTGAATTCTAATTTACCGTTCTTGCAGAAACTAAATATATGTCGTCTTAAAAAGTCTGGTGTGACAAGCACAGAAAATAACTTTCAATTACCGAAGGTATGGTTTTTGTTTGATATAGACACCTATAAAGTTATTTCCCGCGCCTTCATTATACTCTAGTTGACATTTTAAACACTGGAAACCACTTAACCAGTAAATGGTCACATTCTAAAATATTTGAATTAACTTTGTTTTACTTTGACCATCAATGTAAAAAAAAAAATCATTTTATTTTGCCGTCTCTATTTCTCACTTCTTTCAGGAAAGATATTAAATGAAAATTAATGTGTTTCATATATATTCTTCTGATAAAATATGCCAATTTGTTGATTCTGAAAATGTTTGAACATTTTCCAAGAAACTTTAAAAGTAACTATTCTCCACCATATCAACAAATTGATACAGAGTTAAAACTATCAATTATATATATTATTGATATATAACACGAATAATTGAGGTTTGCCTGCATCCGACAGCAAAATGTAAAATAAAATTTCTACTTCATTTATAATATCGAATTTATGGATTTAATTCTCTCTTATTATTAACTTACATGTAAAATATGTAAAGGGACACATATCTGACTTTTTTTTTGTATTATTCTGTTTCTCAGATTAGAGCTAAACATTCCTATATCCACGCTTTTAATATTCTGGGGAATATTGCCAAAATATTGAATTACAATATTGCCAGAATATTGCAAAGCAATGTTGCCAATATATTGTAATGAAATATAAATTAATGCAATTTATTAAATCAAATCAAAAAATTACAAAATATTTTTGAAATATTGTAAAAATACGCGAGGAATATTTTATTTGCAATATTGTCTTGTAATAATTCTACAATATAGCAATTTATTTAATGAAATCAAATTATTTCAAAATTTTTTTTTAAATATTTTAATAACATTGAAAAATTTTTTTAGAATAATTTGATCTAAACATTTTTTTGATATATTATAGCATTGTTATGTCACACTTAGAGAAACCCCCGGGTCCTCCATGTCACAATCAGTAACGTTTTGGCCAGACCCCTCCCCCCTCCCTAACGCGTTACGTAATATGTGGACGACCCTTATAACCTTTTGTAGTATAACTTCGGTAACTCAGTATTGTGTCTAGACTCTTAATAAGAAATTATATTGATTTAAATGAATACCTTGTTTGTACAAAAAATAAAGTGATTTGATAAAATAAATTTCTGAAAACCTTTTAATATTACCTTGAAAATGAAATATGAAAAAAAAATCAGGACAAGAATTTTTACCCGTAACAAAACGTCATAATCAATAAATGTTCCGTTATGTGGCCATTAGTGAAATTACAGTTCAAAAAAGGGCATCCATCAGGCGGGTTGTTAGGTGAACGCGATTAAATATATGTGCCATTTCCTCTCTCTCTTTTCTCATTTTGCTAATTTCCTCGGCAAGCAAGAAGATACATTTATCTATTCTCTAAGTAAAAATAAACGTAATTAATATCCATAGTTCAAAGTTTAGGTAAGATATGGCCGCCATTAATCTCCACAATTAAGATGCCTAATTAACTCTCCGTTCTTATTTTTCTAAAACAAAGACGTTAACGTTATGATATAGGGCAAATGGAATCTTTAATCCTCTTAAGATTATAATAAACTTGAAACAATTTATTTATTCAAATAATAAGAGAGAGATATGATTTATCTCCTTTATAAAGAACTATTATTCCATATATTTTCAGAAACAAAATTAATTGTTACCTCTTTTGGTTTACTAAATTATAATAAGTAACCTGCAAAACTTCTTTAATACATCACCGAGCAAAAATTTTTATTTCCATCATTTGAAAATAATTAAAAAAAAAAATTTAATATTTTTCTCCATGGGCCAAATGTTTTGAAATTTAGAGCAAATTAAGTAGCAATTAAGAGATTCGCCTCAAGCCTTTCTTTTTCATATCTACCAAGAGAGATGGAGGGAAGAAACCCCCTCCCCCTCCTATGAATCTAATTTTTGTTTGAATTGAAAATTTTATTTATGGAGTTGAGTATAGTGATTTCTTTTCACGTTCCAAGGATCAATTCATTTTCCATCCTCTTTAAATAAATATGATCTGCA